>JAJONR010003126.1:0-68663 GCA_029582245.1 Solanum etuberosum | reverse complement strand
ATTTCATTTACTTTTCAGTTATATCAGTTGATAGGATGTCGTGGGTCTTGTCCCGACTTCCATCTTTGTCAGTTAGAGGCTTCATAGATAGACAGTAGAGTTTCAGAAGTCTGTTAATTTATTTTGTTAAATGTTTTAAATACTGAAGTTGCCTATTTTATGGCGAGTTGAATATATTATTTTTATTCAGTTTTTAAGATTTTGTATGCTTGAGTTAGTCTTCCGCTTGTAGTCAGCCAGGATGAGGGTTCGCTTGGGGCCATCAATGGTTCTCGAGTGCCGGCCATATCCAGGGTGTAGGCTCGGGTCGTGACAAGAATCTAGAATAAGTTGCCCACCAAACTTAAAGATCCGGGCAGCTTTACGGTTCAGATCACCATAGGGCACAACATCCATGCACGAGGGTTGTGTTACCTCGGGGCGAGTATAAATCTGATGCAAACATCACTGTACAATATATGGGGATTGGTAGTCTTAAACCCACCACCATTATCTTGCAGTTGGCATATCGAATTGTGGCTAGACTAGAGGGTGTTATGGAGGATGTCTTGGTCCAAGTGGGATCCTTGATATTCCTCGTAGATTTTGTGGTGCTGAATTTTGAGCCAGATCCTGAGGTTCCGTTCATCTTGGGAAGACCTTTCTTGGCCACAGGGAATGCTATGATAGATGTAGCATCTGGTCAATTGACTATGCGGGCGCATGACAAAGTGGAAGTGTTTGATGTATATAAGGCATTGAAACTGCCTGTCGTGTATGAAGAGTTGTCTGCTATAACAGTGATAGTCATTGCATCCAAGGACCCTCTTGAGCGTGTGTTAGTGGGGCATGATATTTATAAGGATGCTGAAGCACAAGAAATGGTGCAGTTCATGGATGTGTCGAGTGTGGGTATATCAAGAGATCAATAGGAGCCATTGAATAGGGTGCTGGGTCCTCCACCAAAACCACCCATTGAAGAAGCACCCAAACTGTAGTTAAAGACATTGCCAGCCCACTTAAGGTATGCATTTTTGGGTGAAGATAAGACCTTACCTGTGATTTTGTCTGCAGATTTGTCTAAGCCACATGTCACTACAATAAAAACACCTTTTAGCGGCAATAAATATACACATTAACAATAAGTGTTAAAGCCGTTACCGACATTAGTTAATTACCATTGGATCCAATGTCACTAAAGGCTTTAGGGACATATCCAAAGAGTGCTAATTACCGCTAAAAGTACATATTTAGTGGCAATTAAGCTATTACCGTTAGTTAATTGCCGCTAAAGATCAATTTTGATGTAGTGGGTTGAAGCAGTATTGAGTATACTGAAGAAGAGAAAAGCAACTTTAGGCTGGCAGATGTCCGACATTCACGGGATAAGTCCAATGTTGTGTATGCACAAGATTTACATGGAGGAAGGTCACAAGCAAAGTACACAACACCAACGTAGACTCAATCCAGTCATGAAGGATGTGGTAAGGAAAGAGGTAATCAAGTGGCTAGATTCGGGGATAGTATACCCCATATTTGACAGCAAATGGGTGAGTCCTGTACAATGTGAGCCCAAGAAGGGAGGTATGACAGTGGTGACGAATGAAAAGAATGAATTGATCCCTTCAAGGACAGTAACTGGGTGGCGTATTTGCATGGTATATAGAAAGTTGAATGATGCCTCCAGTAAGGACCATTATCCTGTGCCGTTCATTGATCAGATGTTGGACAGACTGGCAGGTCAGGAATATTACTGTTTCTTGGATGGCTACTCAGGCTACAACCAGATAGTTATTGCACCAGAGGATAAGGAAAAGACAACATTTACTTGTCCATATGTCACCTATGCATTCAAACACATGCCATTCGGATTGTGCAATGCACCAACTACATTCCAGAGATGCATGATGGCAATCTTCCACGATATGGTGGAAGATTTTGTTGAGGTATTTATGGATGACTTCTCGGTATTCGGTGAGTCCTTTGACCTTTGTTTGCATAATCTTGATAGAGTTCTAGCAAGGTGTGAGGAGATAAATTTGGTGTTGAATTGGGAGAAGTGCCACTTCCTGGTTCAAGAAGGAATTGTACTAGGGCACAAAATCTCCAGAAATGGGCTGAAAGTTGATAAAGCTAAGGCGGAGGTCATTAAGAAGCTGCCACCACCCATCACTGTGAAGGGAGTCCGAAGTTTTCTTGGACATCCTGGGTTTTATAGAAGGTTCATCAAGGATTATTCTAAGACTTCAAGACCCATGTGCAGTTTATTAGAAAAGGAGGTGAAATTTGCATTTGATGAAAGTTGTTTGCAGGCTTTTGAGCTCTTGGAGAAGAAGTTGATCAAAGCTCCTATTTTGATTGCTCCGAACTAGGAGTATCCCTTCGAGCTCATGTGTGATGCCAATGATACAACTGTCGGTGCATTGCTAGGCAAGCGAAAGGATAAGATGTTTCACTCCATCTATTATGCCAGCAAGACTCTTGATGCATCACAATCGAACTACACTATCACAGAGTGTTGCTTTTGATAAGTTCAGATCTTACTTGGTAGGCACCAAGGTTGTTGTGTACACTGACCATGCTGCGATCAGGTATTTATTCAACAAGAAGGATACGAAGCCTAGGCTGATCAGATGGATATTACTCCTGCAAGTGTTTGATATGGAAATTAAGATAGGAAGGGGGCTGAGAATCAGATAGCTGATCATTTGTCAAGATTGGAGGACTCATCTCATGTGAGGAATTAAGAACAGATTCATGAAGAATTCCCTGATGAGCAATTGCTAGCCTTGGACATTGCACAATTACCTTGGTATGCTGATATTGTAAGCTTTCTGGTAAGTGGTTTATTTTCACCTGGGGCTTCGACACATCAGAAATAAAAGCTGAAACACGAGGCAAGGTTTTATATGTGGGATGAGCCGTTCTTATTAAAGTAGGGACTTGATCAGGTGGTGCGAAGGTGTATAGCTGAACAAGAGGCACTGCAAGTGTTGGAGAGTTGTCACTCTTCACCATATGGTGGGCACCACGGAGGTGAGCTCACGACGCATAAGGTATTGCAATCTGGTTTCTTTTGGCCTACTTTATTTGAAGATGCTGCGATTTTTGTGAAGAGATGTGATCAATGTTAGAGAATGGGCACTATTTCTAGAAGACATGAGATGCCGTTAAGCAACATCCTCGAGGTTGAGCTCTTTGATGTATGGGGGGGATAAACTTCATGGGACCATTCCCAGCTTCCAATGAAACCAGTACATACTAGTGGCAGTGGACTATGTGTCCAAGTGGGTTGAGGTTGTTGCTCTACCTACTAATAATGCGAAGGTGGTGGTAAAGTTCATCAGGAAGCACATCTTCACCAGGTTCGGAACTCTAAGGGCCACGATACGTGATGGAGGTAAGCACTTCATCAATAGTTCAGTGCAAAATTTATTGGCTAAGTATGACGTAGGACACAAGGTAGCCACAACCTACCATCCTCAGACTAGTGGTCAAGTGGAAGTGGCCAATAGAGAAGTGAAGTAAATCCTGCAAAAGACTGTGAATGCACAACGGAAAGATTGGGCTGACAAGTTAGATGAGGCTTTGTGGGCATACAAGACTGCATACAAGACACCTATAGGGACTTCTCCTTATCGAATGGTGTTTGGGAAATCATGTCACCTCCCAGTGGAATTGGAGCATCAAGCATACTGGGCTATAAATAAGTTGAATCTAAACCCTGAATTGGCGAGCAAGAAAAGATTAACACAATTGCATGAGTTAGAGGAATTCAGGCTCCACGCGTACGAAAATGCCAATCCGTACAAAGAGAAGACCAAGAAGTGGCATGACAAGCATATTGTGTCACGCACCTTTGAGCCTGGCCAATTTGTTTTACTATTCAATTTGAGACTGAAGTTGTTACCCGGAAAACTTAGGTCTAAGTGGAGTGGGCCATTTGAGGTGGTGAGAATGACGCAACATGGAGCTGTGAAGTTGAGAAACAAGGACAAGAGCGCTACGTTTCTTGTAAATGGGCAGAGAGTGAAGCATTACTTTGGGAATGATATATATCGTGAGCAAGAAACGCTCAATTTGAAAGACGAATGATTCATGAGCTGGGTCGTGCCGCGGCATTAAATCAGGCGCTGCACGGGAGGCAACCCGTGACCATATGTAATAGATAGGATTTTTTTTGTTCTTCTTTGTGTTATTTAAATTCAAAGGAATTAGTTTTAGTTTTCAAAGAAATATATATATATATATATATATATAAGCTGGTTCTGGGAAAAAAGAAATGAGCGGAAATTTGAGAAGTTATGTGAATCTTGTGTGATGGTAATGTAGAGGGAGGGCTGATAAATGAAGAAAAAAGATGATGATGTCTTAAATTACAAAGTGCTTAGGTAAGTGTAAGTCACTACTATATACTTATTTCTTCCTGTCCTTTAACCGATATTACAACCTAGAAAAGTCCTATTTGATTCTTTGCAAAGCACGCTTAATTAGTGGAGATGTACACAATGGGCAAGCCTATGGCTCTCTGTGCATACACGTGAAGTTTTCTTTTTGAGTGAGAGTGTTCTGTGATGCCAAAGTCCTTAATTTATAGTCAATTGGTTGATTTGTATGTGCGGACTATTCCTTGGAGTGAGGGGCACTTGTTGTATAAAAGATAGGGGATATCTAATGATGGCATGAATTTTAATGCTTTGGTTTCAAAAACTTGTAAAATCATTACTTGAGTCATATGATGTTTGAAAATGTTATCACAAGGTTGCATATAAATGAGAACATGCATGTTTTGAGCTGTTAAAAGATCCTTGAAAGAAATTGGCGGACGCACAAATACCGGTATTAGGGAGTCTAGGTCTAGGACTAGTATGGAAAGTTGTTCGAGGACGAATAAAGTCTAAGTGTGAGGTGGTGATCTTGGGCGTATTTGCATGCTTAAGAACCAAATAACACTTGCATTTTGGCCAAGTTCGGAATCATTCTTGACTAATTGTTAGTAGTGTCAAGTCATATAAATTCATTTATACTAACCAACATGATTAGTCGTGTAGGTGAGCTTAAATGAAGAAACGAGCGCTGAAACAGGCACGGGGAAGCATGAGAGGATCCAAGCAAAAGAGCAATAAGAAACGAGAACTAAAAATAAAGAACAAGGCATGTTCGTATCCTCTCCGCAACGCCGAGAGGGAATTTATTATTTGTTCATGAATTGAAATGGAGACAGAACCATCCGTATCGTGCTCGCATCGCGGAGAAGAGATGTTCGCCAAGATTAGGATTCTTGAAGGCTATCCGTGTCGCAGACCTTGATGCCAGATTTGGCCGAATTCGACGAAATATAAATAGACTCAGATTTTATTTTATTAATTATTCTTTTTCTGGGTTTTAAAGAACGACGACTTTGGGAGCTTTTTCATCTGCATTTAGGGTTCATTCCTAAACTATTCTCTAATCAATCTCTTTATGTTATTTAAACATTGCGTAATTGAGATTCTTGATATGAGTAGCTAATTTTCCTAGTTCTAGGGTTGTGGCTACTGGATGATTGTGTTTTATTGAAGTTTAATGGATTGAAATTAATTATCATATGAATCAATCTTTTGTTCTTGTTTCAGTATTTCATGCTTGATCACTACATAAATAAACATCTTGTCTGAATTGAACTCGGGAGAGGGATAAGAGGATAGAACGTGGGGCAAAAGAAGCATGATTTACTCTTAGATTAGAGTTGATTTGTATCTAGGATAGGGATATACCTAGAAACCTTACTCGGTTATTAGACAGGAAGAAATCATAATGCTCAGTAATTGGTTCAGCCTATCCCCACCCAACGATGTAGTTAGGCTGCCATTTATCGTAGGTGATTAGAGGTCGGAAGACCATAATTATATAATTAACCCTGTGATCATTGATTCGATAGTTAATTACTATCCGTTTTGCAAGATAAGACGCATTAATCCTTAAGTTAGTTGCTGCCCTGGAATTTTCCCATCATTGTTCAAAACCTTTTGAAATTGAATCATAATAGTTAATCTGATAATTTAAATATAAATTATATACAAATCCAATTCACTATTCTTGATAACACTTGTTTCGAATTGAAAGTATTGAAAAAATTGAATTAATCTAATCTTGAGTCCCTGTGGTACGATACCCGACTCTTAAAAGATCCACTTTAATACTTGCACGACCACGTACACTTGCGTGTGCGATTGGGCGCAACAAGTTTTTGATTCTTCTTGTGAGGGCAGTTGCTTCATGATGGATAGGTGTTTTTATTAACTTTCTTTGATGATCGTAGGGGTGCAAGCTTAAATTTGATGAATTCAAAGTCCTTCCTTGAGGTTCGGAGGTTAGAGGTTTGTTGTTTATTTGGATGTCTTGCATAATGAGCGAGAATTGTAC
This sequence comes from Solanum etuberosum, assembly GCA_029582245.1. NCBI lineage: Eukaryota > Viridiplantae > Streptophyta > Magnoliopsida > Solanales > Solanaceae > Solanum > Solanum etuberosum. The sequence goes on along the minus strand of JAJONR010003126.1, from coordinate 62,279 downwards.
TTGACGTTTTGAAATTTATATATGGCCTAATTGTTTGTGTCAACCAAAGTGATGACATTCCTAGTTTAATTTTTTTGAGATGAGCTTTAATGTTTGCTCGAGGACGAACAAAAGTTGAAGTGTGGGTGTATGAGCATTGTAGGGTTCTGAAATAGGGGCTGTTGATATTGTGCAGGCACGAAATTTTCTAGGTTTGAAAATTCTTGGTTGTAATTGAATGTGGTGTGGTGCTGTGGTGCTTGAATGGGCAATGTGAATGTGTCGTTATGTTGGTGTGTTTTGGTCTTGAGTTTGCGTGTTACCCATTGAGAAGTCTGAGTACCAAGGTTGGGGCATATATGGAATAAGTGTCGGGTGGTGTCTGCGCATCACCCATGTCTCTTCGTGTTTTGTAATTTGGTTGGGATGGATTGTATTTTGTTTGCAGGTAATCATGTCAGGTACTCAGCGACCCGAAAAAGAGGTGGCAACTTCAAGCCAAAGGAAGTGAGTCCAGAGTGGGGGGAATGTACCTCCTGCACCAGCAGTTCCACGGGGGAAAACTCGGAGGTTCGGGTTGCGAGCAGTGGTCAAAGAGGGTAAAGTGTGGTGGAAGAAACACACGGAGGCACGATACTTCTCTGATGTGTGCATTGAAAGGGATAGTCTTGCACGGGAGTTTCCCCGAATCATGAGGCGTATTCAAGAACTTCATATGGAGTTCATCTTTGCTGAGCCCACCGAGTGCTACTTGCACGTGGTCCGAGAGTTTTATGCCAACTGGGTGACAGAGTCCATATCACATTTTGTGAAGGTGCGGGGATTTGATGTGACTCTCACTCCCACAGTTCTGAATGATATAGTAGGCACTATAGCCGATACTGAACCATTGGTGCTAACGGGGCTGAACATTCGACAACCCTATCGAGCTATTTGACACACACTTTTTGGACCCCAGTCAATGGTTAAGTGGACCAAGCACAATGCCAAGAGGTTCCACCAGTCGCTTCCGTATGCACACATGAGTAGAGAAGCTTGGGTCTGGTTGAAAATAGTTATGAAATACTTGATACCCAGGCTGCACTACACATACATCACACGTGATAGAGTGTGTTTGGTTTACGCCTTGATGACTAACACTGATTCGAACATCGGTGCTATGCTGAAATCTGCCATGAGGAAAGCCCGGGTTCACAAAAGGCGTAGGTAGGCTTTTGGAGGTATCATTACATGGTTGTGTCGTTCTGCAGGTGTACCAGAGGAGAGTTTGGATTATATGGCACCCCTTTTCCCAATGCCAGTGGATGTGACAAAGACAAAGGGGCCTGACAATAGGTTCGGCCCACCACTCACCACTTCGGAGCGCCATCACCGCGATGAGTTGATTATGGCCCGTATGTATGGGCTGGAGATGTTGCATCACCAAAATGGATGTCGTGCATCAACTGAGGAGCAATTGGGGCAGGTTGAAAGGAGGTACCCGTTGAATGCGCATGCCAAAGCATTGCTAGGCATCGGTCTTGAGTTCCGTGAGCCTATGGATGATTATATACTGACAGATGAGGACAGGCTTCGCACTGGTTCTGATGTTGACTCCGATTCTGACACGGAGGAGGTTGACCCTGTACAGGCCGGTGATGAGGTCGAAGGCGGAGACGCCATGGAGGATTGATTAGGGAGTGATTAACCTTACCTCTGTTCTTATTTTGTGATTTTGTATAACATTGGGGACAGTGCTAATATTTCAAGTGTGGGGTGGGGTGTAATTCTCTCTGTATTGTATATATTAGTTTGAACATTGGTAGTGCCTTTTGTTTTTAATTTTTTATTTGGGTTCCTTGGAGGTTGTTTTTGGTTCTTTGGCCAAGGATAGTCACGTCGAACCGTGCAAAACACAAAAAGATTTTGTTTTTCAGGATCGAGTCACATTTGCCTATGATAGATGGATGACAATCGTCTAAAGGGAAATTTTCGTCATTAATTCGTAGGTATGGTATGTGTGCTGAAGCCTTGAATTCTGAAGAAAATGGTATGAAAGCATGTGGGGCAATATATGTGGATGCATTTGAATTCTTGTACTTAATTTTAATTCCTGCAACTTAAGCTGAAATAGAACTTTTGCATGAACTGATTGGGTTTCCTGTGATTGATCCGACTTGATGATAACGTGTACCATGAGTTGCGAGGCATTGTATTGTCCGTTTATTTCATCTAAGTCTAGAACTTGCCTGGCATGTCATTGAAGAGAAATTGAAGTGTTGCTTTGTGTAGGAAATGATAATAGGCCTCCTTGAATATGTTCAAAGAGCGTAGCCTTTTCATATACTATCACTCGTAGCTTGTTGAGCCTGTAGCCTTTTGTTTTTAGCCACATTTTCACCTGAAATCACTTCACTGAATCCCTAAGTTTTTTGCACCCTGCTTGCCTAAGCACTGTAGCATAGACTGTTGTGGACTGAGTTAAACTGAAAGTGAATAGGCAGCCCGAAATAGACACAAGGTAATGGAAAAACCCTCAGTAAAAGAATATCGTTATATATATATATATAAGCTGGTTCTGGGAATACATAAATGAGGGGAAATTTGAGAAGTTATGTGAATCTTGTGTGATAGTAATGTAGAGGGAGGGCTGATAAATGAAGAAAAAAGATGATGATGTCTTAAAGTGCAAAGTTCTTAGGTAAGTGTAAGTCACTACTATATACTTATTCGTACCTGTCATTTAGCTGATACTACAACCTAGAAAAGTCCTATTTCATTATTTTCAAAGCACGCTTAATTAGTGGAGATGTACACATTGGGCAAGCCTATGGTTCTCTGTGCATACATGTGAAGTTTTCTTTTTGAGTGAGAGTGTTCTGTGATGCCAAAGTCCTTAATTTATAGTCAATTTGTTGGTTTGAGTATGCGGACTATTCCTTGGAGTGAGGGGCACTTATTGTAAAAAAGATAGGTGATATCTAATGGCAAGCATGAAGTTTAATGCTTTGGTTGAAAAAAGTTGTCAAATCAGTACTTGAGTCATATGATGTTTGAAAATGCTATCACAAGGTCTCATATAAATTAGAACATGCATGTTTTGAGCAGTTAAAAGATCCTTGAAAGAAATTGGTGGATGCACAAATACCGGTATTAGGGAGTCTAGGTCTAGGACTAGTATGGTAAGTTGTTCGAGGACGAACAAAGCTGTAAGTGTGGGGTGGTGATCTTGGGCGTATTTGCATGCTTAAGAACCAAATAACACCCGTATTTTGGCCAAGTTCGGAGTCATTCTTGACTAATTGATAGTAGTGTCGAGTCATATAAATTCATTTATACTAACCAACATGATTAGTCGTGTAGGTGAGCTTAAATGAAGAAACGAGCGCTGAAACAGGCACGGGGAAGCATGTGATGTTCCAAGCAAAAGAGCAACAAGAAAGGAGAACTAAAAATAAAGAACAAGGCATGTCTGTTTAGTCTCTGCGTCGCGGAGAGGGAATTTATTATTTGTTCACGAATTGAAGTGGAGACACAATGCTCCGTATTGTTTTCGTGTCGCGGAGAAGAGATGTTCTCCATGATTGGATTCTTAAAGGCTATCCGCGTCGCAGACCTTGATGCCAGATTTGGCCGAATTCGACTAAATATAAATAAACTCAGATTTTATTTTATTAATTATTCTTTTTCTGGGTTTTAAAGAACGACGACTTTGGGAGCTTTTTCATCTACATTTAGGGTTCATTCCTAAACTATTCTCTAATTAATCTCTTTATGTTATTTAAACATTGCATAATTGAGATTCTTGATATGAGTAGCTAATTTCCCTAGTTCTAGGGTTGTGGCTACTGGATGATTGTGTTTTATTGAAGTTTAATGGATTGAAATTAATTATCATATGAATCAATCTTTTGTTCTTGTTTCAGTATTTCGTGCTTGATCACCACAGAAATAAACATCTTGTCTGAATTGAACTCGGGAGAGGGATAAGAGGATAGAATGTGGGGCAAAAGGAGCATGATTTACTCTTAGATTTAGAGTTGATTTGTATCTACGATAGGTATATACCTAGAAACCTTGCTCGGTTATTAGACAGGAAGAAATCATAATGCTCGGTAATTGTTTCAGCCTATCCCTGCTCAATGATGTAGTTAGGCTGCCATTTATCGTAGGCGATTAGAGGTCGGGAGACCATAATCATATAATTAACCTTGTGATCATTGATTTGATAGTTAATTAATATCCGTTTTACAAGATAAGACGCATGAATCCTTAAGTTAGCTGTAGCCCTGGAATTTTCCCATCATTGTTCAAACCCTTTTGAAATTGAATCATAGTAGTTAATCTGATAATTAGAATATAAATTATATACAAATTCAGTTTACTATTCTTGATAAGACTTGTTTCGAATTGAAAATATTGGAAAAATTGAATTAATCTAATCTTGAGTCCCTGTGGGTACGATACCGGGCTCTTAAAAGAGCCACTTTAATACTTTCACTATCACGTACACTTGCGTGTGCGATTGGGCGCAACATTGAGTCAAGTTGTGGCCAATCAAGCTGGTCAACAAAGAGTGGTTCGACCGGATGTGACTGATACATCCAGGATCCGTGTGTTCTTGAGGATAAATCCTCCAAAATTCACAAGGTCAAATGTCACTGAGGATCCGGAGAACTTTGTGAAAGAGCTGCAGAAGGTGTTTGAGGTTATGCATGTTGCGGATTTTGAGCGAGTGGAGTTAGTTGCATACCAACTGAAGGGTGTTTCTAGGATTTAGTACGACCAATGGAAGAAGAGCAGGGCTGAAGGGGCACCAATTGTGAGTTGGACTGTGTTTGAAAGTGCCTTCATAGGACGCTTCTTTCCCTGCGAGCTGAGAGAGTCAAAGGTAAGAGAATTTCTCACTCTTAAGCAGGAGTCCATGAGTATGCATGAGTACAACCTCAAGTTCACTCAACTGTCCCATTATGCTCCGAAAATGGTTGCCGATATGTGGAGCATGCTGAGTCTATTTGTGTCTGGACTATCCGGCTTGTCAAGAAAATATGGTAAGGCTGCTCTGTTGATAGGGGAAATGGGCATAGCAAGGCTTATGATCCATGTGCAACAGGTTGAGGAAGACAAGTTGAGAGATAGGGAAGAGTTCCGCAGCAAAAAGGCTAAGACAACATGTAATGAGTCCGGACAACATAAGACCGATAATATGAACCGGTCATCTTTTCAACAAAGGCCAACTGGACCTACTCCATCATCTGCTAGTGCACCTGCACCAAAGAACATATGTGAGTTCAGGAATCAGAATTCGTAAAACTTCAGAGGTCGACCTGCTCAATCTCAAGGTAGCGTGGCACAATGGGCCAACTGGACTCCTACATGTGTTAAGTGTTGTATAAACCACCCAGGAGAGTGTCGTGATTGCTCCACTGGCTGTTTCAAGTATGGTCAGACAGGTTACTTCATGAGAGAGTGCCCTAAGAACAGGCAGGGTAATGGTAATGGGGCCAATAAAGCCCAATCTTCCTCAGTGGCTCTAGTAGACAAAGCTGCACCTAGAGGAGCTACTTCAGGGACATGCGGAGGAGCAAACTGTCTGTATACTATCACTAGTCGCCAAGAGCAAGAGAATTCACTAGATGTTGTAACGGGTATGATCAAAGTCTTTACTTTTGATGTATATGCATTGCTTGATCCAGGTGTGAGTCTATCTTTTCTGACTCCGTATATTGCCATGAGGTTTGATATTCTTCTGGAACAACTTCTTGAGCCCTTCAGTGTTTCAACACCTGTTGGTGAGTTTATTCTAGCCGAGAGAGTTTATCGTGATTGTACCATCTCTATCCATCACAAGGGTACCATGGCTGACTTAGTCGAGTTAGACATGGTGGACTTTGATGTTATTCTAGGTATGGACTAGCTTCATGCTTGTTATGCCTCAGTTGATTTTAGAACTCGAGTAGTTAAGTTCCAGTTTCCTAATGAGCCAATTTTAGAGTGGAGGAGTAGTTCAGTAGTGCCTAAGGGTCGTTTTATTTCATACCATAATGCTAGAAAGTTAATCTCCAAGGGGTGCATCTATCACTTAGTTCGAATAAATGACTCTAGTGTTGAGACACCACCTATTCAATCAGTTCCATTTGTGAGTGAGTTTCCATAGGTCTTTCCAGATGATCTTTCCGGAGTTCCTTCTAAGAGAGAAATAGACTTCAGCATAGATATTCTTCCCGATACTCGACCTATCTCTATTCTGCCATATATAATGGCTCCACCTGAGTTAAAAGAGTTAAAACAGAAGTTGAAGGATCTTCTTGATAAAGGTTTTATTCAAGCTAGCGTCTCACCTTGGGGCACTTCGGTTTTATTTGTAAGGAAGAAATATGGTTCTCTTAGGATGTGTATTGATTACTGCCAATTGAACAAGTTCACTATAAAGAACAAGTATCCTCTTACGAGAATTGATGATCTTTTCGATCAACTTCAGGGTGCCACTTGCTTTTCTAAGATAGGCCTTAGATCCTGCTATCATCAGTTGAGAGTAAGGGAAAGTGACATCCCGAAGACAACATTCAGGACCCGTTTCGGTCATTATGAGTTTTTGATTTTGTCTTTTGGTTTGATTAATGCTCCTGCAGCATTCATGGACCTTATGAATAGAGTATTTAAACCATATCTGGACATGTTTGTTATCATGTTTATTGATGACATTCTCATCTATTCGAGGAGTGAGGAGGATCATGCTAGTCATCTCAGAATAGTTCTCCAAACTCTCAAAGATAGAGAGTTGTATGCCAAATTTTCCAAGTGTGAGTTATGGCTTGAGTCTGTGGCATTCTTAGGCCAGATTGTTTCTAGTGAAGGGATTTGAGTTGACACTCCGAAGATTGAAGCAGTGCAGAACTGGCCTAGAGCCACATCTCCGACTGATATTATAAGTTTCTTGGATCGGCTGGTTACTATAGGAGGTTCGTTGAAGGGTTTTCATCAATTTCGTCCCCGTTGACAAAGTTGATTCAGAAAAAAGTTAAGTTTCAATGGTCTGAAGCTTGTGAAAAAAGATTTCAGGAATTGAAAACCTGGTTAACTACTGCACAGTGTTGACCCTACCGGAGGGTACACAAGGATTTGTTGTGTATTATGATTCGTCTAGAGTTGGACTTGGTTGTGTATTGATGCAGAATAGTATGGTTATAGCTTATGCCTCCAGACAACTTAAGATTCACGAGAAGAATTACCTAACTAATGATCTTGAGTTATCTGCTGTAGTGTTTGCTTTGAAAATATGGCATCACTATCTCTATGGTGTTCATGTAGATGTCTTCACCGATCACAAGAGTCTTCAGTATGTATTCAGTCAAAAAGAGCTTAATCTCAAACATAGGAGGTGGTTAGAGTTACTCAAGGATTATGACATGAGTATCCTCTATCACCCAGGTAAGGCTAATGTTGTTGTTTATGCTTTGAGCAGGTTGGCTATGGGCAGTACCACTCATGTTGAGGAAGGCAAGAAAGAATTAGCCAAAGATGTGCACAAACTTTGCACGATTGGGAGTCCGATTGTTGGATTCCAGTGAAGGTGGAGTAGGGGTGATGAATGAGGCTGAATCATCACTAGTGTCTGAAGTGAAAGAGAAACAAGATCAAGAGCCTGTTTTGCTTGAATTAAAGGCAAATGTTCATAAGCAAAAAGTGATGACGTTTGAACAAGGGGGAGATGGTGTGTTGAGGTATCAAGGTAGATTGTGTGTACCAAAGGTGGATGAAATCCAAGAGAGAATCATAGAGGAAGCTCATAGCTCCAGATATTCAATCCATCATGGTTCCACAAAGATGTATCATGAGTTGAGGGAAGTCTATTGGTGGAGTAGGATGAAGAGGTGTATTGCAGAGTTCGTCGCTAAGTGCCTGAATTGCCAACAAGTCAAGATATAGCACCAAAGGCCCGGTGCTATGGCTCAGAACATAGATCTTTCGAAATGGAAGTGGGAGATGATCAATATGGATTTCATTACTGATTTGCCGCGGTCTCGCAGGCAGCATGATTCGATTTGGGTGATTGTAGATCAGATGACTAAATCAACCCATTTCTTGCAGGTAAAGACTACTTTTTCGGCAGAAGATTATGCCAGGTTATATATTCAAGAGATAGTCAGACTTCATGGAGTTTTTGTGTCCATCATTTCAGATAGAGGTGCAAAATACACCGCACAATTTTAGAGGTATTTTTAGAAAGGTTTGGGTTCAAAGGTGAACCTTAGTACCATTTTCCATCCGCAGACTGATGTTCAAGCAGAGCGTATGATTCATAATTTAGAGGATATGTTGAGGGCTTATGTGATCGATTTCAAAGGTAATTGGGATGATCACTTACCTCTCATAGAGTTTGGTTACAACAACAGATATCACTCTAGCATCTAGATGGCTTCTTATAAGGCTCTTTATAGGAGAAGATGTAGGTCTCCAATTGGATGGTTTGAGGTTGGTGAAGCTGGGTTGATAGGGCCAGACTTGGTTGAAGACAATGCAAAGTCGTCAGAAATCCTATACAGATGTTAGGAGAAAAGACTTAGAGTTTAAGATGGATGATTGGGTTTACTTGAAGGTTTCACCCATGAATGGTGTTATGAGATTTGGTAAAAAAAGAAAACTCAGTCCCCAATATATTGGTCCCTATAGGATATCCAAGAGGATTAGCAATGTCGCTTATGAGTTGGAGCTACCAACAGAGTTAGCAGCAGCTCATCCGGTATTTCGCATTTCTATGTTGAAGAAGTGTAGGGGCGATCCTTCACTTATTATACATACTAAGAATATTGGTATTAAGGACAACCTATCTTATGAGGAGATACATGTTCAGATTCTTGATCGTCAGGTTCGCAAGTTGAGAACCAAAGAGGTTGCATCAGTAAAGGTCTTATGGAGGAATTATTTTGTTGAGAAAGCCACTTGATTGTCAGGTTCGCAAGTTGGGAATTATTTTGCTGAGGAGGATATGATGAAGAGATACCCACATCTCTTTGCTTTGGGAGAAATTCCAAACTAAGCTATTAAATCTTTTCTTAAAACTCTTTAAGTTGATATGCTAAGTTATGTGAATTGCATGTGGGTATTTGAGTTGGGGCTTAGATGTTTCCACCCTCAGCTCCATTTAGAGTGATCTCATTCAAGGATGAATGTTCCCAAGGGGGACATATTGTAACACCTCGGTCTTAGAAATAGCTAAATTATAAAGAGCTAAATTGAGATTGGTACAAGTTACTCTTCAATTGTGAGTTTTGTGTCAACTGTAAATGACTATAACTTTCAGCACATGATGAGTTAGGTGGCCCATGAGGCATCAAATCGAAGGTCATTGAGTTCTCTTTCCAACGCCACCAAGTTTGCCAAATTCTTAGTTCGGATGAAGGAGATATACCCATTTGAGTGTAGCCTGTCTAGTTAAGGAAACTCATCCATTATAAGGAGGGGTATTTTTGTCTTTTCCAAACCCCACTAGGCCTACACGTTTTTTTCCTCTTTTAGGGGTCTAAACTGATTGTAATCTGTTTTAGTCATTCCAAAAGAGCTTAGGGTTTTTTAGAGAGAAGTTCAAGAGGAGAAAAAGAAGAACATTCAAGATTCTTGCAAGCTTGAAGATTTTAGCCAAGAACTCTTTCGAGGTATGTAAGCTTTCATAGTGATGGGTTTGTTCACCCTCACGCCAATCATGAGTTTCCATTATGAATTCGTTCAAGATGTAAATTATGGACGTATGCATTTTCTTATGAAATCTATGTAAATGTTTTAAGGGTGCTTTGAGAGTAAAGTACCAATGATCATGATGTGTTATTGAAAGGATTTTCTCATGTACACATAAGAGTAAGATGTGAAAGGTTTTCTCACATAGAAAGGATTCTTAGGTTGAAAAGCTCTCTCACCTAATTGAGTCTAAGAGTAAGAGTTATCCTAATGAAACTAGCTTGGGTTGGTTATCCTAGGATGCTTTCCATGAATAATAAAGTCAAGTAAGAAATGACTATTCCATGGGATTTATTCTTGGCACTAAGAGGATATTGAGATGGAAGCTCTCCCATTAGTAGAGGCCGGGTTTCTAGAAGAAATCTCCTTATCCCTTACCTATGTGACCCCATAGGATAATTGTCTTATATAGACATTAGCTAGTGGATCCACTTAAGCTAAAAGTTCATGGTTCTACCTTGGCAAGTAGGACAACCCTTTTCGGTGTGGGTGACACCGAGGAATCATGTTATAGCTCACATGGTCTCTATGTCGGTTAAGGCTAATCCCCCACATTAATAATGAACTAAGGTTACTTCAAGAAGTATCGCACATGAGTTCAAAGGTTTTAAAGATGATGTTAGCTTGCATTGACCATGATTTTATGACTTATGTTTTCTAACTCTCTTATATCATGTTTTAGCTTGGTCAATTGCATGTCATGAAATGAAATGCCCCTTTTAGCATGATTTAAATGTTTTATGCATAGCTATCATAATTGGTACATTGTTTTGTACTAACGCATACTCTTGCCTACATTTCCCCAAATGTAGGGTCCGACAGTCAGGGTCATCAATTTCGTTGCTAGTGGTTGAGTTCGAGATTTCCGAGCTTTGCTGAGTCCTCATGCTTTGAGGACAGAGTTCATTGTTTCACTTTCTTTCATGTATTTATCTTTTTGACATGATGTATGGGCTAGGCCCAATTTCATTCTATTGTATTAGATAGCTATATTAAGACAAAGCGTTTAGACTTCCGCTTTTCTTTTATAAAAACTATTGGACTTGGACTATTATTTTACTCTTATTGTTATATTTCATATGTTATTAGAACTAAGTGGCTTGTATGGAGTTCTCCGGGGTTCTATACGCCATGTTACATCTAGGGGGTACCCTTGGGTCGTGACAAAAGTGACTTAACAAGATAGCACACTTTATTTTCTTTACCAGGAACCACAAAACCCTTGAGTTGTTCCATGTAAATTTCATTCTCCAATTATCCATTTAAGAAAGTGGTTTTCACATTTATTTGATGAATTTGGAGGTCATATACCATAGCTAATGCAATTAACATCCGAATGAATGTAATTCTAGTTACTAGCGAGTATGTGTTGGAAAAATTATTTCCCTAAAATACTTGAGGTTAATGGAATATATCCTATCAGGATAGAATGATCTTACTCACCGTTGTATTGATACCTATACCCACAGTGTTAGTGAACGACTCAACGAAAATAAAATACACTTAAAATATTAGATTTCGTAGTAGAAGAAGTCCAAAAAATTGATTCTCTTAAAATGAAAGGAAATCCCTCTATTTATAGACAACAAATAGTAGTGTGAAAAGGTGCTTATTGTACCTTACCGGAAATGTCACAACCCGTTGGAAAAGACACAATCCTTTGGAAAGGACATAATATTTTATAAAAGTCACAATTATCACGCCCCGAGGCTACCTCCTTGACGTAACATGTGACCTAGGATCATGAGTGACTCCAAGCTCACCCTGAGTCGGGCATATCATAATCATACTGAAAATAACTAAGTAAAGCATGAACTAAGCAGAAGCTAAATTAATAAATATCTGGTTTGGGGACAAAACCCAAATATTTTGAATGTAAATATGAAACCATAAAAGTTTAGTGATAACAGAAAAAACAACCTAACAACTCAAGCTGAATCTACAACTATGTCTGAAAAGCCTCTAACTGAATTGAGTTGCTGGGACATGCCCCCAGCTAACTCTAGCAAGACTGAAACTAAAAATAATGACTAAAATAAAAGCATGTCTATTGTCCTAGGAATATGAGGACTCACCACTAAAGCTGCTGAATGCGGACTGAAAATCGATCAATGCGTGATCTGGATGCTGAGTACCTGAACCTACATCATGAAACGATGTAGCGAAAAGTATGCGTCAATACTTGGAATGTACTGAGCATGCATGATATAGATACTAAGCTGAATAAAGTATATAGGCTGAACAATACATAACTGAGCGGTGATATAATCTGAACACGGATATAGATATGCACTAAAGTATAACTGGAAGATAAACTGAATGCATTGACCAAGTACTAATCATGAAGATAACATGCTGAAGTGTATACTGAAGCAACTACTGAAAACCTGGTTAATGTACTAGGAGTCTGACTGTGGGAGCTACTATTAATCGACATAAACTAGGTGAACTAAACATGGAGTCCGATGTATACACCCCATCGAGAGGACCTAATATACCTTGACAGGGGTATAGAGGCATGACTGTTGTGTGATCACTAATACTGATGCCCAACAGAGGGGACTTATAATCCTACGCGGGCATGTAGTTCTGGGACTATGAGGGTACGCTGAACCCTAGTCCAACTCGGTGCTAAGTCTACTCCCAACTGAATATATATGAAGCTAAAATGCACTAAATACTGAATAGCTCAAAATACTGACATGCTAACTGAGAATGAAACATTTATATACTGAGAATGTGAGATTCAAAATCTGGAGCATGATTTTGTGTTTAACTGACCTAGCAAGTATAATTCATGAACTAAGAGAACTTACACAAACTAGGGTTCTGGGTTTTATACAAGGAATTAAGCAACGTTTCCAAGAAAACATGTTATTTAGACTATGGATACTATAGCAGCTGAAATCACCATAATTCCAAAGAGTTTACTAACCCTAGGTCTGAACAAGTTATGTGGAATCAAGGAACTAACTGAATTATAGGGACCTAGCGGATTAAAGGAACCCACTAGTGAAATACCACATACCTGGTGACGAAATCTACGAAGAAATCCTTTGGATTTTGGGGCTGAACTTCGAAGAACACTTCTGCTTGTTCTTGAAAGAAACTCGCATCTCTTTCTCTTCTTTTCGTTCTAACTTGGATGATTTTTTGAGAATGAGGGTTCTGGGTATGTCTGACTTGATTATTAGGCTTAGATTGAGTAAACCGACGTAGTTTAGGCATCAAACGACTTAGTTTAAATGCCCCAACACATAGGGAAATGACAAAAATGACCCTGACTTAAAGCTGACGAAGTGCCACTCACAAGTGGACAAACAGGCTGTCGTTTGAACCATTGGTCGTCAATTGGGTTGTGATTTGTGGCTTTTTTGAAAGGGCTTCACTTAAACGAGCATCACATTTTACTCCGAGCTTGGATTTCATCAAACTCGATGGCGTTGGAAAGAAGATTCAATTATCTTTAATTTGACAGGCCACTAAATTCATTTTGTGCTAAAAGATATAACCGTTTGAAGTTGACCCACTAGCCAATTTCCTCTAAATTGCTATTGACCCTCACCTACAGCCAGACCTAAGATCCGTAGGTCCAACAAGGGACTGTACTGTTAGCCGTAAGTTTGGAACCCAATGACGATACCCCACCTACGGTTTGTAGTCTGACACACTATCCGTCGGTGCCTTTCGTTGGTTCTGACACCAGATCCTGGAAAACTGCATTTTTCTATCTTTTAGAATCTGAGTTATTATAATATCTCCCCCTTGGGAACATTCGTCCTCGAATGAAGTCTAAACATGCTGAGTATGGAGGGAAGGAGCTTCAATCCCACCACTAAGTACTAGAAACTAATATCTAACTGAACTGAGTTCCATGAACATGCAAATAAACTGAAATGCAAGAATAACTAAGGGAACAAGATACTGAGACTGAATTACTCAAGAGTAAACTGAGAGACTGGAGAGGAACTAGTACCGCAAGCTGAAACGGAATCGGAAGGAAAAAGGTGAGGATACTTGGCAATCTGAGCTGCTTCTGCTTCCCAAGTAGCTCTCTCTATGGACTGACTCCTCCAAAAAACCTTCATTAAAGCGACTTACTTATTTCTCAGCCTACGAATCTGATGGTCAAGAATCACAACTAGCACCTCTTCATAAGTGAGACTATCCTTCACAACAACACTCTCTAATGGTACTATCGATGCCGGATCACCCACACACTTCTTCAATAAGGAAATGTGAAAGACTTGATGAACCGCTGCTAGTTCTGCTGGCAACTCTAACTCATTAGCCATATTACCAACCCTTTTCAGGATTTTATAAGGACCTACATATCTAAGACTGAGCTTCCCTTTCTTGCCAAATCTCATCACCCCTTTCATATGTGACACCTTCAGGAAAAACCAGTCATCGATTTCAAACTCTAAGTCTCTTCTCCTCACATCTGCATAGGATTTCTGACGGCCCTGAGCTATCTTTAGTCTATCTCTAATGAGCTGAGCTTTCTCCATAGCCTCATGAACCGAATCTGGCCTAATCAAGGCAGCTTCACCTACTTCAAACCAACCAATCGGGGACCTACATCTATGCCCATATAGGGCCTCGTACGGGGCCATGTGAATACTGGAATGAAAGCTATTATTATAGGCGAACTCTATGAAAGGTAGGTGATCATCCCAACTACCCTTGAAATCGATCATGTAAGCTCTCAACATGTCTTCTAAGGTATGAATGGTATGCTCTGCCTGACCATTCATCTATGGATGAAATGTTGTACTGAGATTTACCTGAGTACCAAGACCTTTCTGAAACGATTTCCAAAATGAGAGGTAAAGTGAGGACCTCTATCTGAGATGATTGACAAGGGAACCCCATGCAACCTGACTATCTCATTGATGTAGAGTTTAACGTAGTCCTACGTTGAATCTGTAGTTTTGACAACTAAGAAGTGAGCTGACTTAGTAACTCTCTCCACTATCACCCAAAAAAATTCATGTTGTCTGTGAGTACGAGGTAAACCCATAATGAAGTGCATGTTTATCACTTCCCACTTCCATTTAGGAATGTTAATATCTTAAGTCATACCTCCTAGTTTCTGATGTTCTACCTTGACCTGCTGCCAGTTATGACACAGCCACAAAATCTGTGATGTCCCTCTTCATGTCTTTCCACCAACAGACTTCCCGTAGATCATGGTACATCTTAGTGGCACCCGAATGAATAGAATATCTGGAATTATGGGATTTTGTAAGGATTTGCTTCCTCAACTAACCCACATTAGGAACACATACGCGACCTCGAACTACACATTTCAGCTGAAGTAATATAGGATCACTATCATGTTTTTCCTTAACCTCCATCACCATTGAAGATTCTGATCCATTCTTAACTATCACACCATCATCTGACGTATCTGTAAGGCAAACTCCTAAGCGAGCAAGCCGATGAACATCTTTGTCTAACTTTTTCTTTTCTTCCTCAACATCTTCTACACTAACCATAGACAGTCTCCTGAGAGCATCAACCACTACATTCGCCTTACCTGGATGGTAAAGCACGTTCATCTCATAGTCCTTGAGGAATTCAAGCCATCTCCTCTGACGAAGATTCAACTCTTTCTGGGTGAACACGTATTAGAGGCTCTTATGATCCGTGAACACATCAACATGAACACCATACAAGTAGTGTCTCCAAATCTTTAGGGCAAATATAACGGCTGAAAGTTCGAGGTCATGCGTCGGGTGATTCTTCTCATGGACCTTAAGCTATCTAGAAGCATAATCTATGACCTTACCTCGCTGCATCAATACATAACCTAGGCCGACCCTGGATTCATCACAATAAACCACATAACCATCTGAATCCTCTAGTAGAGTCAAGACCAGAGCTGTAGTCAACATGGTCTTCAGTTCTAAGAAGTTTTTCTCACACTCATCTGACCATTGAAATTCAACCTTCTTCTGAGTCAACTTCGTCAATGGGGAAGTTATGGATGAAAATCCTTCACCAAATCCCTGTAATAACTGGCCAAACCCAAGAAATTTCTATATCTGTTGGAGAGGTAGGTCTGGGCCAGTGTTGTACGGCCTAAATTTTCTGAGAATCCACTCGGATCCCTTCGCTGGATACCACAAGACAAAGGAAAACTACCGACTGTAACCAGAATTCACATTTGCTGAACTTAGCGAATAACAGTCGATCTTTGAGACTTTGTAAAACAACTCTCAGATGAGTCACATGCTCTTCCTCACTCCGAGAATAAATGAGGATATCATCAATAAAGACGATGACAAACAAGTCTAAATACATCTTGAACACCCTGTTCATTAAGTCCATGAAAGTTGCAGGAGCATTCGTTAGTCCAAAAGATATAACTACAAATTCCTAATGACCATACCGGGCTCTGAAGGTTGTCTTCAGAATGTCACTATCTCTGACTATGAGCTGATGGTAGCCAGATCTGAGGTCTATCTTAGAAAAGCAACCATCACCCTGAAGTTGGTCAAACAAGTCATCAATCCTAGGGATAGGATATTTGTTCTGGATTGTGACTTAGTTCAACTACCGATAGTCAATGCACATTCTGAGAGAACCATCTTTCTTTTTCACAAACAACATTGGAGCACCTCATGGAGAGATACTAGGTCTGATGAAGCCCTTATCTAGAAGGTCTTTCAACTGCTCTTTCAATTCTTTAAGATCGGCTGGAGACATTCTGTAAGGAGGAATCGAAATGGACTGGGTATCTGGAAGGAGATCTGTTTTGAAGTTGATTTTCCTTTCAGGAGGAAGTCTAGGAAGATCTTCTGGGAACACTTTAGGAAACTCATTTACTACTGGGACTGACTCAAGAGTTGGGGTTTCGAAGTTTTAATTCTTAACCCGAACTAGATGATAGATATACCCTTTGGAAATCATATTTTGGGCCTTAAGGTAAGAGATGAATCGACCTATAGGTGCTGAGCTACTACCCTTCCACTCTAAGACTTGCTCGTTTGGAAACTGAAACAAAACGATCCTAGTTCTACAATCGACTGAGGCATAATAAGAATGTAACCAATCCATGCCTAGAATGATATCAAAATCTACCATTTTTAACTCTAAAAGATCTGCTGAGATGACTTTCTGAGAGACTGTGACAAGGCAATTTATGTATACCCGTTTAGCTATAACTCGGTCACCAACTGGATTAGAGAGTGAGAAAGGTTCTGAGAGAGTTTCTGGACTGACACCGAAGTCTGCTGCTATATAAGGAGTTACGAAAGACAGAGTAGCCCCTAGATCTAACAATGTATAAACATCTAAATGGAAGACTCGTAACGTACCAGCGAACACATCAGGAGAACCTTCTTGGTCCTGGTGAGCCTGAAGAACATAACCTGTTCTAGCGCTGACCACCACCTATACCAGACAAAGCATTCTGCTGAGTTGGGCGACCTGCTGGTGCTGCTGGAGCTGTAGACCGAGCCCTATTATTGTTACCTCCTTACCCTTTCCTGGCGGAAGGGCAATCCTTCAACCTATGGCTAGACTGACCACACCCAAAACACCCTTCCCTACCTGCAAGACACTCGCCCGGATGGTTCTTACCACACTTTGGACAAGTTGGGAAAGTCCTCTTACTTGAAGTACTCCCTTGAGACTTAGAGCCTAATGCCCTACCTTTCTGATCCTATCGAATCCTGGGGGATGCAGCACTAGCTGATGAAGGTACTGGGGCTGTAGACCTTTGCTAAAACTGTGAGCGATTCCCACTGCCTGACTTTTGCTGTGATTATTCATAATTTCCCGTTCTGGCCTTTTTGTTATCCTTAGCCATTTACCTAAGTTTATCTCCCTCCACCTGCTGAGCATGAGTCATTTGTCTTGAGATATCCATATCCCCTAGAAGCATAACATTCCTGCACTCGGTCTTCACCAGACCGGATACCCCAAACAAAAAGTTACTCATTTGTGCCCTTGGATCGACAACCATGTCTGGATCATACCTGGAGAGCTGAGGGAACTTCAACCCTTATTCTTATACTGAAATTGAACCCTTCTTCAAGTTCTTAAACTCCTAGGCCTTAGCCTCCCTTAACTCCCTCGGGAAGAACCTGTCCAGAAAAGCTCCAGTAAAACAATCCCAAGCTAGAGGAGCTGCATCCGCACCCCTATTTTCTTTCCACTCAGTGAACCAAATATGAGCCACATCTTTAAGTTGGTAGGATGCCATCTCCACCCTATCACTTCTGGTCACTTGCATCACCTCTAGGATCTTCTTAACTTCATCAATGAAATTTTGTGGTTCCTCACCAACCTGCGACCCTAGAAACTCAGGCGGATTCATCCAAAAAAAGTCTCAAACCCTAGCTGCATCTGATCCACCAATAGTATTTGCAGGAACTGTGGTCTACTGATTATTCTGATTGGCTACACTCTGAGCCAAGAGCTGGATCGCACTCGAAATTCTACATTCGTAACATCATGGTTCGGGACTAGAAAAACTATGTCAGTATTGCATGCATTAGCATTCTGTGCGTTAGCTCTACGAGAAGGAATGATTTGCAATGCATAACGACGGATTATAAAGGAGAAGTTAAATTATACCTCACTCACGATAAGAATAGCAAATGAAGTGAAGTTTTTCTTAAAAAACATTTTAGCCTCCCCCTGAAAGATGTGGCGTGCTTCACACCCATGAAAGACACTCTACTTAGTGCGGCTTTCAAACACCCTAGGACTCTTGAACATAATGATCTGATACCAAGTTTGTCTCACCCCGAGGCTACACCCTCGACGTAACACGGGACCTAGGATCACGAGTGACCCCAACCTAACCCTGAGTCTAGCATATAATAAGCATACTAAAAATAACTAAGTAAAACATGAACTATGCGGAAGCTAAATAAATAAATATCTAGTGTGGGGACAAATCCCAAATAGTCTGAATGTAAATATGAAACCATAAGAGTTTAGTGATAACTGAAACAACCACTTAACAACTCAAGCTGAATCTATTACTATGTATGAAAAGCCTCTAACTGAATTTAGTTGCTGGGACATACCCCCAGCTAGCTCTAGCAAGATTGAAACTATAAATAATGACAAATGAAAGCATGTCTATTGTCCTCGAAATATGAGGAATCACCACTAAAGCTGTTGAATGCGGACCGAGAATCGATCTATGCGTGATCTGGATGCTGAGTACCTGAACCTACATCATGAAACAATGTAGCACAAAGTATGCGTCAGTACTTGAAATGTACTGAGCATGCGTGATATAGATACTACAGAGAAGGGTCTAAAATGCCCCTCAAGTATTTGAATTGGTACAAAATTACCCTGCATCCACCTATCGGCCCTAAAATACCCCTGGCGTCCACCTTTCGGCTAAAAAATACCCTCGATGTTAATCTTTTGACTCATAT
Organism: Solanum etuberosum; assembly: GCA_029582245.1. Taxonomy (NCBI): domain Eukaryota; kingdom Viridiplantae; phylum Streptophyta; class Magnoliopsida; order Solanales; family Solanaceae; genus Solanum; species Solanum etuberosum. Next base: position 43,176 of record JAJONR010003126.1, on the reverse strand, counting down.
TTGCCCTTATTTTTAATAGCCTCCTTAAAGTAAAATTATTAAATATTTATTTATTATATCGCTCAATGTGATTGGTCCAAATTTAAATCCTTCTCAAATAAATAATAAAAATGATATTTTCAAATATTCTATTTTTTTATAAAACCACTTATGATTCATATTTTGACCCGATACACTTGAAAATAATATTGAAAAAATAATTAATTTCATGATATCTTCCTATTGGCCTATTTTAAATCGACCCCAATTTATTATAACATAACCCAACTCATAAATGGGGATCCAACTAAAATCCATACTTACCCAGACTGATTGTTTATCACTCCATCTAAAAAAAATATTATTTTCATTAATATAAAATTTTCTCTCAATTATCCAAATGTCTTGTCATTTTCTCTTTTATTTCTTTTTGTAATCTCTTATTCTTAATTAATTAGGATATCCGGGACTCAAACTTGAAATGAACTCACATATGTATATTCTTTTAATTAGTATTATTGTCATCTTATTTTATTCCTTTAATTTTAATTTTGGGTACACACAAAAGAAAAATGTAATATTTATACATATTTGCTTAATTACGTCATCTTTTATTGAACTAATTATTTCTATATGAATGCATCGTTATTTTCCTCTCTTTTTTTCTCTCTTGTTTGTCATAAATTAAAATGGTGGACAAGATCCAAATAATTTTTTTTTGGAAGAGATAGGAAGTGAAAGGCCGGGGAGGGAGGAGTGTAGAGAGTAGATGCCTAATCTTTTTATAATTTTAAATTTACTAAGAAATTCAAAATCAAGTCAATCATGTGAGCTTATATATTAAGTAATTTCAAATTATTTTAACGAAAAAGGGCCTAAAATGCCCTTAAACTATGAGATTTGGTACAATATTACCCTCCATCCACCTAATGAGTATGATCCGTTAGATATAAGGGTATTTTTGAGCCGAAAGGTGGACATCATGGGTATTTAAGGGCCGATAGGTGGATGGAGGTTAATTTTATACCAATTCAAATACTTGAGGGGCATTTTAGGCCCTTCTCCATGGATACAAAGCTGAATAAAGTATATAGTCTGAACAATACATAACTGAGTAGTGATATAATCTGAACAAGGATAATGTCACGACCCAGGGGTACACCCTAGATGTAACATGGCGTATAGGACCCCAAGAGGCCCCATATAAGCCAATTAGCATTCATAACATAAGAAATAGAACAAAAGAGGTAAATAAAACATTTAAAGTCCAAAAGTTTTATAAAAGTAAAGTGAAAGTCTAAACACTTTTTCTCAATAGCCATCTAATACAATAGAATGAAATTGGGCCTAACCCATACATCATGTCCAAAACTGGAATTAAGAAAGAAACTAAGAACAATTAAAATCCGTACTTGAGGCATGAGGACTCACCAAAACTCGAAAACCTCGCAATCAACCACTATCCACGAAGATGAGAACCCTAACCGTCGGACCCTACATTTGGGAAAAGTAGGTAAGAGTATGCGTTAGTACAAAACAATGTAATTTAAATCATGCTAAAATAGGACATTTCATGACATGCAATTACCAAGCTAAAACATGATATAAAAGGGTTAGAAAACATAAGTCATAAAACATGGTCAATCCAAGCTAACATCATTTAAAACCTTTGAACACATGTGAGATACTTTTTGAAGTAACCTTAGTTCATTATTATTGTGGGAAGAAGCCTTAACCGACATAGAGACCATGTGAGATATAACATGATACCTGGTGTCTCCTACACCGAAAAGGGTTTTCCTACTAGCCAAGGTAAAACCATGAACTTCTAGCTTAAGTGGATCCACTAGCTAATGTATATCTAGACAATCATCCTATTGGGGCACATAGAGGAGATTGCTTCTAGAAATCCAGCCTCTACTGACGGAAGAGCTTCCATCTCAATATCCTCTCGGTGCTAAGCATAAATCCCACAGAATAGTCATTTCTTACTTTTTCTTATTATCCATGGAAAGGCACGTCATCTTGCCAATCCAGGCTAGGACACAAGTCATCCATGGAAAGGTATCATTCAATAACCAATCTAAGCTAAGTTCCATTAGGATAGCTCTTTGTCTTTCATTCAATTAGGTGAGAAGACCTTTCAACCTTAGAATCCTTACTAAGTGAGAAAATCTTTCACAATCATACTTTTATGTGTTTATGAGAAATCCTTTCAACAACACAACAACAACATCACCATTGATACTTCACTCTCAAAGCATCCTTAAAACATTTACATAGATTTCATAAGAACATACATAATTTCATAATTCATCTTTCAAGGTTCAAAACCCACTTTCATCCATCAAGAATTATAAAACCTTGGTTAGGCATGAGTTTCATCATAAATTCATGCGATTCTATCAATTCATGCTTGATTTCCTAAAACTCTTCCTTCATAATGCAAGACCCACATTATATGCTCATAACTTGGAAAATATGGGGATTACATGGGTTCATAGGTGAATCATCATAAAATCATAGTATTTCATTAATTCATGCATAAGAGATCATAATTCAATCATTTAAATCAGTAATCAAGAGAACCTATGGAAATTGAAGAAAACCCTAACTCAATTGGGGATTTCTAACTTTAAAATTAGGAGAATTTGGGTACTTCATGAATGGAAGGAATCCATGGATGAAAACTATCATACCTCTAAACCAAATTCTTATCTTCAATGGAAGAATAGATACTTGACTTGAAACCCTAGGTTGAATCTTTTTCTTCAAGCTTCTAGAGAGAGAAATATCCTTGGGAGAGAAAGACTCAACTTCTTTTTGGTGAATTTTAAGAGAATGAGGTGAATGAACTAATTTGGGGGTTGAAATCACTTATATAGGTCTATAGATGAAGGGTAAAATGACGTAGTATAGGGATAAAATCATAAGGAAAATACCTAACTACCCCTAAAATAACTGCCGACCTACCATCGACGACCTTTGACCGATGGACTGAACGACGGTTCGTCCTGCACCGCCGTTGTTCTATATTAGAAAGTGAATTTAGGGGTCCTGACCTATGGAACCTCGACCATGGGCCGTGGACCACACGACCATCCGTTGGTCCGGCCGTGGTTCGGGGTCCTCTGGACCTTGCAGGGTTGCCAATCCACGGACCAGACCCACGGTCCGTGGTTCACCTCACGGGCCGTGGTTGGCCTCTGCTAGATGGCACCAAAAGCCTCTGAAAACTTACTATTATGCCCCTTCTCGAATCTGGGGTGTTACAATATCTCCCCTTGGGATCATTCATCCTCGAATGAGATTTAAGCTAGTACGAAACGAGTAGAAGAGAAACTAACAATTCAATTATTAATGAAACTTTATCTAAATGCATTTAACCAAGGAGGAAATCCAACTCCTAGCTAAAACATACTCAAAATATCATAAGAGGGGTGGAAACTAAATCTAACTTCCCAGCATGCATGCAACACACATATCCCAGGAGGAAACATCAACTCCAAGCTCAACACATCACAAAACATCACATCATGAAGTCTATATGCAACTCATACTCAATGCACATACACATGTAGATATCAATCAAATAAACTCATTTTCTCAAAACTTAAACTTTTTCATGAACATGCATAATTGAAGAAATCATGGGAACATCTAGGGCACATGACTCCAAAATAAAGAGTGAACCATGAGGAACTCATTACCTCAAGCTAGAGTAGGGGTAGAAGGAAAGAGATGAGCATATCGGGACATCATATCTGCCTCGGCCTCCCAAGTAGCACCCTCAACTAACTGATTCCTCCACAACACTTTCAGGGAAGCAACTTCTTTATCTCTCAACTTCTTGACTTGCTGGTCTAAAATCTCAACCGAAACTTCTTCATAAGAAAGATTCTCCTTAATTCCCAAACCTTCTAAGGGAACTATGTATGTCGGATCACCAACACATTTCTTCAACATAGAGACATGGAAAATCAGATGCACTGATGCCACTCATTAGGCAATTCTAGTTCATAAGAAACCTTACCAACACGCCTCAAAATCTGATATGGGCCTACATAATGGGGACTAAGCTTTCCTATCTTACCAAACCTCATTATGCCCTTCATGGGTGAAATTTTCAATTAGACCCAATCATGAACATCAAACTCAAGATCTCTTCTTCTAACATCGCGTATAACTTTTGTCGACTTTGAGCCATTTTCAACCTTTCTCTAATAAGTCGAACCTTCTCTATAGCCTCATGTACAAACTCAGGACCTATTAGGGAAACTTCTCCGACCTCAAACTAACCTATAGGAGATCTACACCTCCTACCATAAAATGCCTCAAATGGAGCCATATCAATACTCGAGTGATAGCTATTTTTATAAGCAAACTCAATCAATGGAAAGTGGTCATCCCAATTACCCTTAAAATCAATCACACAGGCTCTCAACATGTATTCCAAAGTTTGGATAGTACGCTCCGCTTTTCCATGGGTTTGGGGATGAAAGGTCGTACTAAGTTTGACACGAGTACCAAGATCCTTTTGGAAAGACTTCCAAAACTGAGAAGTGAATTGGGTACCACGATCGGAAATAATGGACAAAGGTACTCCATGCAAATTTACAATTTCTCTTAAGTAAAACTTAGCATAATCCTCCGCCGAATAGGAAACCTTAACGGGAATAAAATGAGCCGATTTCCTCATTCGATCTATTATAACCCAAATCGTGTCATGTTGTTACTGGGTGCGAGGTAAACCAACAATAAAGTCTATGTTCAAATCTTCCCACTTCCAAGTAGGAATGTTAATGTCTTGGGACAAACCTCCCAGTTTCTGATGCTCAACTTTCACTTGTTGACAATTAGGACACTTAGTCACAAATTCCACAATATCCTTCTTCATCCCATTCCACCAATAGACCTCCCATAAATCACAAAACATCTTTATAACTCCCGGGTGAATAGAGTACCAAGAATTGTGGGCTTCTGACAAGATCTGTTCCATCGAGTCATCAACATTAGGAATACACAAATGACCTTGATATCTAAGTACATCATCTCCCCCTTGGGAAAAAGCCTCAACAGATTTCTTAAGCACCGCTTCCTTTAAGTCGACCAATATTGGATCAAGACCTTGCTTGGCTTTCACATCCGCCACAAAAGACGATTCCGAGCCGATATGAACCATAACACCACCCTTGGTGGAGAACACCCATTCGGGCCAATTTATGAACATCTCGAACCAACTCTTTCTTATATTCTTCAATATGAGCAACACTAACTATGGATAGCCGACTAAGAGCATCCACCACCATATTAGCCTTTCTGGAGTGATAGAGAACAATCATATCATAATCTTTCAATAACTCAAGCCACCTTGTTTGGCAAAGATTTAGATCCTTCTGATTAAACACATATTGCAAACTCTTGTGGTCGGTTAACACATCTACATGCACACCATAGAAATAATGCCTCCAAATCTTTAAGGCAAAAACAACCGCCGCTAGTTCAAGGTCGTGGGTAGGATAATTCTTCTCATGAATCTTAAGTTGCCTTGAGGCATAGGCAATGACTTTCCCATTTTTCATAAGCACAGATCCTAATCCAATTTTAGAGGCATCACAATAAACAACAAAACCATTTGTCCCTTCCGGTAAAGTCAACACTGGAGCAGAAGTAAGTCTATCCTTCAATTCTTGAAAACTCTTCTCACATCCTTCGTACCATTTGAATTTAGCTTTCTTTTGAGTTAATGCCGTCAAAGGAGAGGCAATCGAAGAAAACTCCTCAACAAACCTTCTGTAGTAACCAGCTAATCCCAAGAAACTTCTAATATCTGAAGGGGAGAGATATCTAGGCCAACTCTTGACCGCATCCGTCTTCTTAGGATCTACCTCAATTCCCTTACTTGAAATAATGTGACCAAGAAAAGCTACGGACCTTAGCCAAAACTCGTATTTACTAAACTTGGCAAATAGTTGTTGGTCCTTAAGAATTTACAACACGATCCTCAAATGATCCATATGCTCATTCTTACTTCTCGAATAGATCAATATATCATCAATGAACACAATCACAAACATGTCAAGGTATTGTCTAAACACTCTATTCATCAAATCCATAAACACCACCGGGGCATTAGTCAACTCAAACGACATTACCAAGAACTCATAATGACCATACAGAGTTCAAAAATCCATCTTCAGAATATCATCTTCTTTCACCCTTAATTGGTGATAACCCAAACGACGATCAATCTTAGAGAAGTAACTTTCTCCTTGAAGTTGGTCAAATAAATCATCTATCATTGGAAGAGGATATTTATTCTTAATGGTCACCTTGTTCACATACGATAGTCAATACACATACGATGGGAACCATCTTTCTTTCTAACAAACAAAACTGGAGAACCCCATGGAGTGATACTCGGTCGGATGAAACCTTTATCCAAAAGATCTTTCAATTGTTCTTTCAACTCCTTTAGTTCTGCCGGAGCCATTCAGTAATGAGGAATAAAAGCAGGTTGTGTATCGGGGAGAAGTCAATACCAAAGTGTATTTCCCTTTCTGGAGGAATACTGGGTAAATAATCTGGGAATACTTCTGGAAATTCATTAACAACGGGGATGTAACTCCTCAGAATCTAGTAGACTAAACTAGGGCTAAGTGAGAGGGCTAAGGCTAAGGAAGAGGGAAAAAGCCAAGGAAGAGGGCTAGCACAGCCCACTCTTAACATAGACATTGCCCACCTTCCCACAACCACCACCACGGCTCGTGGTGTTGCTTGTGGTGGTGAGGCAGTAGCTACCCCAAATCTGCAAAAAAGAGTCCCCTTCACACGAGCCACTTCACGGTTTGTGAAGGCTATCACTGGCCGTGGGAAGGCTCGTGGTGGTGACTTAGTTTTTAGGGATTAAGAGAAGGGTTGCCTAGCTACTGGACCATGACCACGAGAGGGACCACGACTCGTGGAGCCCCTCGTGAAAGGTGGGGCATTTTACTGAAGGGTGAGGGTTAAAGGGTCTTTTCTGGTTTTAATTAGATTAATACCATGTCGTTTTGCCTAAGCCTAGCACACCTATATAAGTCATTTTAACCCCAAAAGAAAATCAAAGATCTTCCTCTCAAAAATATTTCTCTCTCTAGAAACTTGAAGAAGAAGAAAGGATTCAAGCTAGGATCAAGGTTAAGCCTCAATTCCTCCATTGAAGTTAAGCTTTGGGCTTTGAGGTATGATAGTTTTCATCCATAGATTCCTTTCATCCATGGAGTTCCTAAATTCCTCAATTTCAAAGATTAGAATTCCCCAATTAAGTTAGGGTTTTCTTCAATTATCATGGGTTCTCTATATTATTTATTTAAATGATTGAATTATGATCTCTTATGCATGAATTGATAAATTACAATGATTTTATGAAGATTACCCCCATGAACCCATGTAATCCCCATGTTTTCAAGTTCTGAATCAAATGATGTGGGATTTTGATCTTCAAGGAAGACTTTTATGAAATTAGGCATGTATTGCAAGCTTTACATGTATGTATGATGAAATCCATATCTAATCCATGTTTTCTAAGAATTTATGATTGAAAGTTGGTTTTGACTTCAAGAGGTGAATTATGGACTTATGCATTATTTTATGAAATCTATGCAAATGTATTAATGGTGCTTTGAGAGTAAAGTACCAATGATGATGTTGTTGTTGTGTTGTTGAAAGGACATTCTCATAAACACATAACTAGCATGATGTGAAAGAATTCTTAGGTTGAAAGGCTTTCTCATCTAATTGAATCAAATACAAGGAGCTATGTTAATGAAACTAGCTTGAATTGGTTGTCCAAGGGCACCTTTTCATGAGTAATGAAGTTAAGTAAGAAATGACTATTCAGTAAGAATTTATGCTTAGCACCGAGTGGATATTGAATGTGAGATGGAAGCTCTCACGTAGTAGAGTCCGGGTTTCCAAAGTAATCTCATGAGATGGAAGCACTCACGTAGTAGAGTCTGAGTTTTCTAGTAACAATCTCCGTATCCCATAACTATGTGCCCACATAGGTTGATTAGCTAGTGGATCCACTTAAGCTAGAAGTTTAGGTTCTACCTTCAGCAAGTAGAACAACCCTTTTCGGTGTGGGAGACACCGGGGGATCATGTATAGCACACATGGTCTCAATGTCGGTTAAGTCTAATTACCCACAAGTAATAATGAACTAAGGTTACTTCAAGAAGTATCACATATGAGTTCAAAGATTTTAAAGAAGAAGTTAGCTTGCATCGATCATGATTTTATGACTTATGTTTTATAACTCTTTCATATGATGTTTAACTTAGTCAATTGCATGTCATGAAATGAAATGTCCCTTTTAACATGATTTTAAATGTTTTATGCATGACTATCATACTTGGTACATTGTTTTGTACTAACGCATACTCTTGCCTACATTTTCCCAAATATAGGGTCTGATATTCAAGGTGCTCAGTGTCGTGGCTAGTAGGTGATTTGATTGATTCCCGAGCTTTGGTGAGTCGTCATGCTTTGAGGATGGAGTTTTATTATTTTAGTATTTTTCATGTATTTGTCTTTTGGACATGATGTATGGGATAGGCCCAATTTCATTTTATTGTATTAGATGGCTATGATGAGACAAGAGTTTAGACTTTCACTTTTCGTTTTATAAAATGTTTTGGACTTGGACTATTTTTAATCATATTGTTCTATTTCTTATGTTATGAGAGCTAAGTGTCTTGTATGGAGTCCTTCGGGGTTCTATAAGCCATTTTACATCTAAGGGATACCCCTCGATCGTGACAAACTTGGTAATAGAGCACAAGGTTTAGAATGATCCTAGGATGTCTCATAAGCCACGTCTAGTAGAGTCTTGTTCATGAGTGTGAAGCACACCACATTTATGAATAAGAGGCTACAAGATGATTAGGAAACTCCACTTCTTTCATTACTCTTAAGTCATGCGACAGAGTTTAACTCTATAAGGTCTCTCTCCTAATCCTTATCCTATGTTTTTCTGGATATGGCTACCTGAAGAGCTTATGCTACAAGGAACGCGAGGGAGAATGCAGAACAAGAATATCCTCCCCAAGATCCTCAAGTTCCGGTCGATCCTTTTGCCGAACAAGTGTCAAATGTGGAGTTTAGGGCTTCTTTTCAAGTATTGGCCCAAGCTATGATAGACCAAGAAAATAGGGAGGTAGTGGTTCTCGTGAACCCAAATATAGGTACGGCGGCTTCAAGAGTGAGGGACTTCAAAAGAATGAATCCTCCGGAGTCTCATGGTTTCAAAGTTGAGGAAGATCCTCAAGAATTTATTGATGAGGTCTATAGGTTTTGATGATCATAGGAGTTACACCGGATGAAAAGGTGGAGTTGGCCGCTTACCAATTGAAAGGTGTAGCTCAAGTATGGTATAATCAATGGAAGGAAGGGAGGCCGGAAGATGCGGGTCCTCTTAATTGGGAGAAGTTTAAGGTTGCTTTTCTTGATAGGTTCTTTCCCCTTGAGATGAGGGAAGCCAAGGTGCTTGAGTTCATTAACCTTCGACAAGGAAGTATGAGTGTGAAAGAATATGCTCTAAAGTTCACCTAATTATGTAAGTATGCTCCATCAAAGGTTGCAGATTCAAGGGCTAGGATGAGTAAGTTTGTATCGACTGTGGCCGAAATGGTGGTTAAAGAGTGACGAACCGCCATGCTCATTTATGACATGGACATCTCTCATCTTATGGTGCATGCACAAAAAATTGAGGAGGAAAAACTTAAGGAAAAGTCTAGGGAAGTAAAAAGGCCTAGGACCGGTGATGGAAATTTCTCTAATGCAAGGTCCAATGGACAAGATCGTCCTAGATTTCGACAAAGGTTTTCCAGACAAGGTTCCTCCAATGCTCCTCCTAAGTTCAACAAAGATAGGGTGTCTAACCCTAAGCCTCAAGGAGGTAATGGTAGTGGATCTTCGTTGCCCATGTATACTTGTACTAAGTGTGGAAGGAAGCATGATGGTAAGTGCCTAGCCGACACGGATGGTTGTGGTAAAAGTGGTCACAAAATGAGGATTGCCCGATGTTTAAGGCTAAAGGAAAAGAGGGCAAGCAAGCTACTCCTAGTGGTTCGGGTTCCAATGCTCCTAAGAAAAACTGCTTCTATGCCCTTCAGACTCGAGGTGAACAAGAAGGTTCTCCCGATGTGGTTACCGGTATGTTGAAAGTTTTCCAACTTGATGTTTATGATTTACTTGAACCCGGTGATACCTTGTCTTTTGTGACGCGATATATGGCTATGAGGTTTGATGTTCTTCCGAATGTGTTGTTATAACCTTTTTTTGTCTTTACTCTTGTCAATGATTCTATTGTGGCTAAGAGAGTCTATAGAAAGTGTCTTGTTTCCTTGTCCCATAGAGTTACTCTTGTTGACTTGGTGGAGCTTGATCTGTTAGACTCTGATGTGGTTCGTATGGATTGGCTACACTCATGTTATGCTTCTATCGATTGTAGAACTCGTGTAGTCAAGTTTCAGTTCTCGAATGAGCCTATCCTACAGTGGAAGGGGGGAAATTCTATGCCTAAGGGTCAGTTTGTCTCTTATCTTAAAGCTAGAAAGATGATTTCTAAAGGTTGCTTTTACCATCTAGTTAGGGTGAGGGATGTAGATTTCGAAACCCATTCTCTTGAGTCGGTCCCCATTGTAAGTGAGTTTCTGGAAGTATTCCTAGATGACTTGCCCAATATTACTCCCGAGCGGGAAATAGACTTCGGTATTGACCATTTCCTAGATACGCAACCTTTCTCTATTCCTCCTTACCGTATGGCTCTGACAGAACTTAAGAAGTTGAAAAAACAATTGAAGGACTTGTTGGATAAGGGTTTCATCCGATCGAGTATCTCTCCCTGGGGTGCTCCAGTTTTGTTCGTTAGAAAGAAGGATGGTTCTCTTTGTATGTGTATCGATTATCAATAGTTGAACAAGGTTACCATTAAGAACAAGTATCCTCTTCCAAGGATAGATGATTTATTTGACCAACTTTAAGGGGAAAGTTATTTCTCTAAGATTGATCTCCGATCGGGTTATCACCAATTGAGGGTGAGAGGTGATGACATTCCGAAGATGACTTTTTAAACTCGGTATGGTCATTATGAGTTTCTAGTAATGTCGTTTGGGTTGACTAATGCTCCAGCGACATTTATGGACTTAATGAATAGGATGTTTAGAGAATACCTTGACATGTTCGTGATTGTGTTTATCGATGATATTTTTATCTATTCAAGGAGTGAGAATGAGCATGTTGACCATTTGAGGATCGTATTGCAAGTTCTTAAGGACAAACAATTTTTTGTAAAGTTTAATAAATGTGAATTTTGGTTAAGGTCCGTAGCTTTCCTCGGTCATATTATTTCGAGTAAGGGTATTGAGGTAGATTCTAAGAAGACAAATGTGGTCAAGAGTTGGCCTAGACCTCTAACTCCCTCAGATATTAGAAGTTTCTTGGGTTTGGCCGGTTACTATAGAAGGTTTGTTGAGGGTTTCTCTTCAATTGCCTCTCCTTTGACGTCTTTGACTCAAAAGAAGGCTAAGTTTGTGTGGTCCGAAGCTTGTGAAAAGAGTTTCCAAGTGTTGAAGGATAGACTAACTTCCACTCCGGTGTTGACCTTACCAGAAGGAACGAATGGTTTTGTGATTCATTGTGATGCCTCAAGAATTGGGCTGAGGTGTGTGCTAATGCAAAATGGGAAAGTTATTGCCTATGTCTCAAGGCAACTTAAAATTCATCAGAAGAATTATCCGACTCACGATCTTGAGTTAGCGAAGGTCATTTTTGCCTTAAAGGTTTGGGGACACTATTTGTACGAAGTTCATGTTGATGTGTTTACCAACCACAAAAGTTTGCAATATGTGTTTAATCAAAAAGATTTGAATCTCTGCCAAAGAAGGTGGCTTGAGTTATTGAAGGATTATGACATGAGTGTCCTTTATCACCCCGGTAAAGCTAATGTGGTAGCAGATGCTCTTAGTCGGTTATCTATGGGTAGTGTTGCTCATATTGAAGAGGGAAATAGAGAGTTGGTTTGAGATGTTCATAGATTGGCTCGGTTAGGTGTTCAACTAGTGGACTCCACCAAAGGTGGTGTTATGGTTCACAATGGTTCCGAATCGTGTTTGTGGTGGATGTGAAAGCCAAGCAAGGTCTTGATCCAATTTTTGTAGAATTGAAAGAGGCGGTGCTCAAGAAATCCATTGACACTTTCTCCCAAGGGGGAGATGGTGTGCTTAGATACCAAGGTCGGTTGTGTGTTCCGAATGTTGATGACTTGAGGGAAAAGATTTTGACCGAAGCCCATGGTTCGTATTATTCTATTCACTCGGGAGCCACCAAGATGTACCATGATTTACGGGAGGTCTATTGGTGGAATGGGATGAAGAAAGATATCGCGGGATTTGTGGCTAAGTGTCCAAATTTCCAACAAGTAAAGGTTGAGCATCAGAAGCCGGGAGGTTTGTCCCAAGATATTAGCATGCCTACTTAGAAGTGGGAAGATTTGAACATGGACTTTATAGTTGGTTTGCCTCGCACCTGGCGACAACATGACTCAATTTGGGTGATAGTAGATCGGATGACAAAATCAACTCATTTTCTTCCCATCAAAGTTTCGTATTTGGCGGAGGACTATGCCAAGATGTACTTGAGATAAATGGTAAAGTTGCATGGAGTGACTTTGTCCATTATTTCCGATCATGGTACCCAATTCACTTCTCAGTTTTGGAAGTCATTCCAAAAGAGTCTTGAACTAAGGTTAAGCTTAGCATGAATTTTCATCCCCAAACCGATGGGCAAGCGGAGCGTACGATCTAAACTTTGGAAGATATGTTAAGGGCTTGTGTAATAGATTTTAAGGGCAATTGGGATGACCATTTAGTGTTGATTGAGTTTGCCTACAATAATAACTATCACTTGAGTATCGATATGGCTCCATTTGAGGCCCTATATGGTAGGAGGTGTAGATCACCCATAGGTTGGTTTGAGGTGGGTGAAGTTGCTCTCATAGGTCCTGAATTAGTACAAGAGGCCATGGAGAAGGTTCGGCTTATAAGGGAAAAGTTGAAAACGGCTCAAAGTAGACAAAAGTCGTATGCCAATGTGAGAAGAAAGGATCTAGAGTTTGATGTTAACGATTGGGTTTACTTGAAAATCTTACCCATGAAGGGTGTAATGAGGTTTGGTAAGAAGGGAAAGCTTAGTCCCCGGTATGTAGGCCCATATCAAATTTTTAGACGTAATGGTAAGGTTACTTATGAGTTAGATTTGCCAAGTGAGTTGGCATCGGTGCATCCAGTTTTCCATGTCTCTATACTTAAGAAGAGTGTTGGAGATCCGACATCCATAGTTTCCCTAGAAGGGTTGGGAGTTGATGGAAGTCTTTCTTATGAGGAAGTTCCGGTTGAGATCTTGGACCGGCAAGTTAAGAAGTTGAGAAACAAGGAAATAGCTTCCGTGAAGGTTTTATGGAGGAATCAATTAGTTGAGGGTGCTACTTGGGAGGCCGAGGCCGATATGAAGTCCCGATATCCTCATCTTTTTCCTTCTACTCCTATTCTAGCTTGAGGTAATGAGTTTCCTCTTGGTTTGTCCTTTGTTTTGGGAGTCATGTGTTTTATGTGTTTCCATGATTTCCTTATATGATGCATGTTCATGAAAACTTGTGTTTTGAAAGAAAATGAGTTTATATGATTGATTTTCCTCATATGGTTGTGCATTGAGTATGAGTTGCCTATAGACTTCATGAGATGAATTGATGAACATGCTTTAGATATGCTTTTTGAGAGTAAATTGCATATAGGCTCCATGATATTGTGTTGAACATGCTTTTAGCTTGGAGAAGGTAGTTCATCCTTGAACATGAGAAATGTTGAAATTTCATGCATAATGGGTTGTTAGATGTAATTTCGACTTCCTTGTGATGCATTGAGTATGTTTAGCTTGGAGTTGATGTGTCATCCTTGGTTTTGTGAATTTTGATGAGTTGCATGCATGATGGGCTGCTAGTATTGAGTCTTTACTTCCGAAAGGTGTCTAGAAATGTCATTCGAGGATGAATGTTCCCAAAGGGGAGATAATGTAACACCTCGGAATCTAGTAGACTAAACTAGGGCTAAGTGAGAAGGCTAGGGCCAAGATAGAGGGCAAGAGCCAAGGAAGAGGGCTAGGGCAGCCCACTCTTCACATAGACACTGCCCACCTTCCCACGACCACCACAATGGCTCATGGTGAGGACCATGGCTCATGGTGTGGCTCGTGGTGGTGAGGCAGTAGCTACCCCAAATCTGCCCAAAACAGTCCCCTCCATATGAGCCATTTCACGGCTCGTGAAGCCTATCACTGGCCGTGGGAAGGCTCGTGGTGGTGACTTAGTTTTTAGGGATTAAGGGGAGGGTTGCATAGCTACTGGACCATGACCACTAAAGGGACCACGGCTCGTGGAGCCCCTCGTGAAAGGTGGGGCAAATCACTGAAGGGTGAGGGTTAAAGGGTCTTTTCCGATTTTAATTAGATTAATACCATGTCGTTTTGCCTAAGCCTAGGACCCCTATATAAGTCATTTTAACCCCAAAACTCACCCATTCAAGTCATTATTTCCAAAACCCAAAAGAAAATCAAAGATCTTCCTCTCTAAAATATTTCTCTCTCTAGAAACTTGAAGAAGAAGAAAGGATTCAAGCTAGGATCAAGGTCAAGCCTCAATTCCTCCATTGAAGTAAAGCTTTGGGATTTGAGGTATGATAGTTTTCATCCATGGAGTCCTTTCATCCATGGAGTTCCCAAATTCCTCAATTTCAAAGATTATAATTTCCCAATTAAGTTAGGGTTTTCTTCAATTATCATGGGTTCTCTAAATTGTTGATTTAAATGATTGAATTATGATCTCTTATGCATGAATTGATGAATTACAATGATTTTATGATTATCACCCCTATGAACCCATGTAATCCCCATGTTTTCAAGTTAAGAATCATATGATGTGGGATTTTGATCTTCGAGGAAGACTTTTATGAAATTAGGCATGAATTGCAAGCTTTACATGTATTTATGATGAAATCCATATATAACCCGTGTTTTCTAAGAATTTATGATTGAAAGTGGGTTTTAACCTCAAGAGGTGAATTATGGACTTATGCATTGTTTTATGAAATCTATGCAAATGTATTAAGGGTGCTTTGAGAGTAAAGTACCAATGATGATGTTGTTGTTTTGTTGTTGAAAGGACATTCTTATAAGCACATAACTAGCATGATGTGAAAGGTTTTCTCACATAGAAAGGATTCTTAGGTTGAAAGACTCTCTCACCTAATTGAATCAAAGACAAGGAGCTATCTTAATGAAACTAGCTTGAATTGGTTGTCCATGGGCACCTTTTCATGAGTAATGAAGTCAAGAAAGAAATGACTATTCTGTGGTAATTTATGCTTAGCACTGAGTGGATATTGAATATGAGATGGAAGCTCTCACATAGTAGAGTCCGGGTTTCCAAATTAATCTCATGAGATGGAAGCCCTCACGTAGTAGAGTCCAGATTTTCTAGTAACAATCTCTTTATCCCATAACTATGTGCCCACATAGGTTGATTAGCTAGTGGATCCACTTAAGCTAGAAGTTGAGGTTCTACCTGCGGTAAGTAGAACAACCCTTTTCGGTGTGGGAGACACCGGGGGATCATGTTATAGCTCTCATGGTCTCAATGTCGGTTAAGGCTAATTCCCCACAAGTAATAATGAACTAAGGTTACTTCAAGAAGTATCGCATATGAGTTCAAAGCTTTTAAAGAAGAAGTTAGCTTGTAGTGACCATGATTTATGACTTATGTTTTATAACTCTTTCATATGATGTTTAACTTGGTCAATTGCATGTCATGAAATAAAATGTGCTTTTTGGCATGATTTTTAATGTTTTATACATGTCTATCAAACTTGGTACATTGTTTTGTACTAACGCATACTCTTGCCTACATTTTTCCAAATGTAGGGTCCGATATTCAAGGTGCCCAGTGTCGTGGTGAGTAGGTGATTTGATTGATTCCCGAGCTTTGGTGAGTCCTCATGCTTCGAGGATGGAGTTTTATTGTTTTAGTCTCTTTCATGTATTTCTCTTTTGGACATGATGTATGGGCTAGGCCCAGTTTCATTTTATTGTATTAGATGGCTATGACGAGACACGAGGTTAGACTTCCACTTTTCGTTTTATAAAATGTTTTGGACTTGGACTATTTTTACTCTTATTGTTCTATTTCTTATGTTATGAGAGTTAAGTGGCTTGTATGGAGTTCTTCGGGGTTCTATACGCTATGTTACATCTTGGGGGTACCCCTGAGTCGTGGCAGGGGACTGACTCAAGAGTAGGGGTTTCGAAATCCACATCCCTCACCCTAAGTAGATGGTATATGCAACCCTTAGAATCTTAGGGAAGGTTAAAACGATGTAGTATAGGAATTAATTAATTAAGAAAAGACCCAACTGCCTCTAAAACTTAACTGCCTGCTGTGACCTACGTCCACTGCCGACAGACCGTGGTCAGGACGACGGACCATCTTGCACGACTATCGATGGTGGTCAGAAATATGAAATTTGGCCAGTGAACCACGGCCCCCGACCACGGACCGTGGTCTGACCTAAGGTCTGTAGGTCAGGACGTGGTCCTGAGCCTCTGTAGACTTGGCAGGGTGGCCAACCCACGGACCACACTACGGTTCGTGATCTTACCCACGGGCCGTGGTTGGCCTCCGTGGCTGGCACCTGCAACTTCCTAATTTTTTTTTCATTCCCTTTTTTTGGATACGGGGTGTTAAAACTTTATGGACTAAAACAAGAACCCAAACAATGACATGAGAAATTTGACCAAACCATGTTGGCAAATGGATTTAGGAATGATAGAAGTGATAAGTGTGTTTACATTAAAGACACTCAAAATCACAAGGTCATTATTTGTTTGTATGTTGATGACATGTTAATCATCAGTAGAGATACTAATGACATAAATGCTACTAAACATATGCTCGAAAGCAACTTCGATATGAAAGACCTTAGAGTTGCTTATGCGATCTTAGGTATAAGAATTCTTAGAACTCCATAATGTTTAGCATTGTCACGGTCTCATTACATTGAAAAGGTACTTGACTAGTTCAAATATTTTGATTTTAATAATGTCAAAACTCACATAAATGTGAGCTTTTCCTTTCAAAAGAATGAAGGCGAAAGTGACTTACAATTGGATTATTCTAGAATATTGGGAAGTATGATGTATATCAGGAACTGTACACGATCAGATACACGATCAAATATAGCATGTGCTATTAGTAAACTGAGTCGATTCACGAGTAATCCCAAACAAACTCATTTGATGACAATGAAAAGAGTTTTAGGGTATTTAAAACATACTCAAAAATATGTCTTGTAATATAACAAATATCCAGCACTACTGAAAGGGTATAGTGATGCAAATTGGATCATCAGATCAAATGAAGTAAAATCCATAAGTGGATATGTATTTACTTTTGGTGGAGGAGAAGTCTCTTGGAAATCTTCCAAAGAGACATGTATTGCTAGCTCTACAATGATCTTTGAGCTTGTCACTCTAGATAAGGCCGGTGAATAAGTTGAAAGACTTTGGAATTTCTTGACAGATATTCTTTTTTGGGCCAAACCATTGACATCAACATGCATAAACTTTGATAGTAAATATGCAGTAGGTAGGGCATGGAGCATGATGTATAATGGAAAGTCTCGCCATATAAGATGTAGATATAATAACGTTAGAAAACTACTCTCTAGTGGAACTATCATATTTGACTATATAAAGTCAAAGGATAGTGTGTCGAATCCACTTACAAGAAGGCCTAACAAGAGAGAAAGTGGAAAGATCATCTAAGGAAATGGATTTACGGCTTAGTACAAGTCATCATGGTGGTAACTCTACCTAGCAGTCTGGAGATCCCAAGAGCTAGGTTCAAGGAGAAATACAAAGTTGTGACTGACGGTTCAACATTGTCAACCAACTCAATCTATTCTTATGATGAAGGCAATGCTCAGGAATAAGGATAAAACATTAAGGCTTGTTAAAGAGTTATTAAAGCCTAAAGTTTTTAATGATTTGCTAAGTTTAGCAGATTTGACCAAATAGTGTATCTACGCGGTAACATGTATTATAAATCACCTATATGACTATGAAGTGGAAGCCGCTTCAATGAGCCATTATAAAAAGCGTATTCTCTATACACGCATGAAACTAGGAGGTGTTCATGGCTAAAACGAACACAACCATAAGAACTATAAACGGTAAAGGGTTAATTATGTGACATATGGTTGTCTAGGTATACACCAAAGGTTGACGGTTTCAAGGATATCACTTCTACCGATTGACCGAGTATATCTGACATATGTTCACTAAAAAACATTCAAAGAGAAACCTAATTATCCAGATGCAATTAATTCTTGCTTGTAAAGTATACACACTTGTCCATTTCTTTGTCTTGGAGTCATTATTCATTCATGCGGGGGATTTTTGGATTTTAAAATGTGTGAATGGAAAATGAAGAGTTGTGACTTTTATGAAAAGTTATGATTTTTATGAGGAGTTGTGACTTCTATGTAAAGTTTTGACTTTTATTAAAGGCTGCGACCTTTCTGAAGGATTGTGACATTTCCAGAAGGTTGTGACATTTCCGATAAGGCAAAATAAGAACCTTTTCTCACTAACCTTTGTTGTCTATATATAGAGGGATTTCTTCTCATTTTAAGAGAACCAATTTTTTGGACTTCCTCTTCTATTAAATCTTGTATTCGAAGTATACTTTACTGTCATTGAGTGGTTTGCTGACACCATGGGTATAGGTATCGATACACCAATGAGTAAGATCATTCTATCCTGGGAGGATATATTCTATTAACCTCGGGTAATTGGGGGGAATAATTTCCTTAAGTATCTTAGGAATACATGATGAACAATAATCTTATGGAAATTACTATACTGTTGGTATTTCTTGTATTCTACTGATTGAGGGAAACAAATCATGGTAGTAGAAGATTAATGCACTACTTCTCCAAAATTTGATGCACTGTTTAGCAAGGTCAAAGTGGTAATGCACCTTCTAGTTAAAGATTACACCAGGGCACCTTCTTGTTATTTATCTAAGGAGAAAAATAATTTCTAAAATTTAACTCTTCTGATATTTATCATGTGTGTCTTTGAAAAAAGATAGGCAAATCATATATTTTTTGAATGAATTTTCCTTGGCAAATAGTGTTACCATTAAAATTCTTTAGTTTGCCGAATGAGAATATACATATTTTTGTTTGATAAGATATTATGTCAAAATGTTTTAGTTGGAAGACTATTTGAAAATAAAATCATATCTACGTGATAATCTAAGAGTATATTTTATTCTGTTTGGAGACTAAAAAACTTTTATAGTTTTGTATTCCTTGTGAAATTTGATTGTGTCTTATTTTTGTAGACTAATAACTTTTGCAGTTTTGTACTCTTGATATATTAGACTGTTCAATTGGTTTGAAGAATATGAAAACTTTACTTAATAAGTCAGTGTTGTACTTTTGATTTTCTACTCCGTTTGAATTTGAAACTGATTTGAAGTCATAAAAACTTCGTCTACATGCAAAGTTTATTCAGTTGAAGATTTGAAGAATTTAAAACTTCATTGTTAAATATAAACAAATTGTACAAAAAAAATTATCTTTATAGTTAATATTGTAAATACTAAGTGGTATGTCTAATTGTGATAGCAAAAAAAAAAAAAAGGCCAGTGACTGAAAGTTTGTGATTTTGTGCCTGCAATAGGTGCCTCTATGTAAGGAACTTTTTCATTGTGTAAAGATTGTCAAAGGGAATTGAAGCACTATAATTCTTTTGTAGAATAATATTTCCAAAAGAGGTTTCATGTTGCCAATGACATTTTGATAGTATGGAAATAAATATGTGGAAAAACTATTTTCAAATACTTGAAAAATATTTTTGAGATCATATTTAAAATGTGGGGGTTCTTTACTTATGATAAAAGATAAAATTAGACTTAGTGTCTAATTTAAATTTGGAGCACAAGATATGAAATAATTCAATGATACTTTTGTATTATGTTAGACCCATAAATTTTTTGGAGTATATTTGATATTGTGGTTGTTGAGTTTCTCTTTTACTAGTATATGCTATGAATATTATGAAACTATCAAATTATATATATACTTGTTCAAAATAATTGTGTTCTTTTATGAAAGAGCGTCACTTAAAATGTTGTGATTTTTCATGAAAAGACATGTCTATTAAAATATAACTATTTATATAGACATGAATATTAGTGAATAGTCATTTGTCATATTTTGTAAAAGAAGAATTTTGATTATATTGCCTTTAATGGACCCGATGAGACTATGTTCATGGGAAGTTCTATAACAGTCAAATTTAAAGTTAATGAAAGGTCTTTCTAAAAAGGACATTTGACAAGGTGCTGACTCTAAACAATATTTGTATCGGACAAAATTGTAATAAGTAGAAATAAAATATTTGTGAGAAAAAGCTACACCACGGAGAGCTTTTCAAACTCAATATTTGTATTTGTTCTTACTTGCTTGAGTCAAACTATTGTGATATGAACACTTGAGACATGTCAATTACAAAACATTTCAAGGAAAACTGATCAACTTCGATGTTTTGTCTAACTTTGAGTGCAATAAATAAAAATGTCAAGTTTGTGTTGAATCTATGTATGCTAAGCATTCTTATAAATTCGTTGAAAGGAATTATAATCCCTTGAGTTGATTTACACTAACATTTGTGATATGAAGTCAACACCATCTCGTGGTGGAAAAAAGTATCTCATAACTTTTATTGACAATTTCATTAGATACGGTTATGTCTATTTGCTGAATGGTAAGAATGAATCAATAGAAACATCTAGACAATATAATATTAAAGTGCAAAATCAGTTGGGAAAAAAGATAAGAAGTTATAGGGATAGAGCGTATAAATCTCTTTTTGTAGAAATACGTTTGGAATGTGGAATTATCCATCAAACTACTGCCCTATTCACCTCAATCTAATGGAATTGATTAATGAAAAAAAATCAAACTTTGAAGAAAATGATGAATGCATTACTTATAAGTTCAAGTTTACCATAAAATTTGTGTGGAGAAGCTATCCTTGCAGCAAAAAGGAACAACAAAGAACTTTGTCTATTTAGAAGAACAACAATAATAAGTTTTGTTTGTTCAGGATACAATCAATTCCATATGAGAAATGAAAAGGAAGGAAATACAACTTGAAATATGTTAAAGTGTGGGGGTGTCTAGCCAAAGTCCAAGTTCCTATTCTTAAAAAATCAAAATAGGACTTAAGACTGTGGACTGTATAATTAGACTTTAGTATTCTAATGAAGGGTCTAAAAGACCTTGGAAAGAACCAAAGGAGAATGTACTTAATAAAGAGATTTAGAATCGTAGTAAATGTCAAAGGACATCTACTTCCTTCGGATCTGATTGTGTAACATTTCCTATGTCTTCTGTGGACTCATCATTTTGGAAAGATGGTGTCAATAGTGAGATTGATTCAACCTTGAGAAACCATATTGGAAGTTAATTGATCTTCATCCAGAAAATAGATCTTCGGGTTCAAAGTGAATCTTCAGAAGGAAAATGAAAGTCGATGGAACTATTTACAAATAGAAAGCAAGACTTTTTGTCAAAGACTTTAGATAAAAATAAGGTCTTGATTTTTCCAACACATACTCGCTAGTAACTAGAAGTACATTCATTCGGATGTTAATTGCATTAGATGTGGTATATGACCTCCAAATTCATCAAATGGATGTGAAAATAACTTTCTTAAATGGAGAATTTGAGGAAGAAATTTACATGAAACAACCCAAGGGTTTTGTGGTTCCTCGTAAAGAAAAGAAGGTATGCTAACTTATTAAGTCACTTTATGGACTAAAAGAAGCACCCGAACAATGACATGAGAAATTTGACCAAATCATGTTGGAAAATAGATTTAAGAATGACAGAAGTGATAAATGTATTTACATTAAAGACAATCCAAATCACAAGGTCATTGTTTATTTGTATGTTGATGACTTGTTGATCATCAGTAGAGACACTAATGACATAAATGCTACTAAACAAATGCTAGAGAGAAACTTTTAAATGAAAGATCTTGGAGTTGCTGATGCGATCTTAGGTATAAGAATCCTTAGAACTCCATAATGTTTTGCATTGTAACAGTCTCATTACATTGAAAAGGTACTTGACTAGTTTAAATATTTAGATTTTGTCATGACCCAGGGGTACCCCCTAGATGTAACATAGCGTATAGAACCCCGAAGGACCCCATACAAGACACTTAACTTTCATGACATAGGAAATAGAACAATAAGAGTTAACCAATAGTCCAAGTCCAATAGTTTTTATAAAAGAAAAACAGAAGTCTAAAACACTTGTCTCAATAGCCGTCTAGTAGAATAGAATGAAATTGGGCCTAGCCCATACATCATGTCCAAAACTAAAATACAAGAAAGAAGGTGAAACAATGAACCTTCCTCGAAGCATGAGGACTCACCAAAGCTCAGAAATCTTGAAGTCAACCACTAGCCACGAAACTAAGAAACCTGACTGTCGGACATACATTTGGGGAAATGTAGGTAAGATTATGCGTTAGTACAAAATAATGTACCAAATGCTTAAAACATTTAAATTATGATAAAAGGGGAATTAGCCTTAACCGACATAGAGACCATGTGAGCTATAACATGATACCCCGGTGTCTCCCACAACGAAAAAGGGTTCTCCTACTTGCCAAGGTAGAACCATGAACTTCTAGCTTAAGTGGATCCACTAGCTAATGTCTATCTAGACAATCATCCTATGGGGGCACATAGGTAAGGGATAAGGAGATTGCTTCCAGAAACCATACCTCTACTAACGGAAGAGCTTCCATCTCAATATCCTCGGTGCTAAGCATAAATTCCACGGAATAGTCAATTCTTACTTGTTCTTATTATCCATGGAAAGGCATTTCATCTTGACAATCCAAGCTAAGTCATCATCCATGGAAATGTATCTTTCAATAACCAAACCAAGCTAAGTTCATTAGGATAGTTGTTAATCTTTGATTCAATTAGGTGAAACAATCGTTCAACCTTAGAATCCTTATTATGTAAGAAAACCTTTCACATATTGCTTTTATGTATATATGAGAAAATCCTTTCAATAACACATCATGATCATCATCATCATTTATATTTACTCTCAAAGCATCCTTAAAACATTTGCATAGATTTCATAAGAAAATGCATAAGTCCATAATTTACCTTTCAAGGTTCAAAATCCACTTTCAATCATCAAAACTTATAAAACATCGGTTAGATATGGATTTCATCATGTAAAACTAGCAATACATGCTTAATTTCATAAAACTCTTCCTTTATCATCAAAATCCCACATCACATGATCATAACTTGAAAACATGGGGATTACATAGGTTCATGAGGAAATCATCATAAAATCATAGTACATCATCAATTCATACATAAGAGATCATAATTCAATTATTTAAATCAACAATGAAAAGAACCCATGATAATTGAAGAAAACCCTAACTCAATTGGGGAATTCAAACTTTGAAATAGAGGAATTTGGGAACTCCATAAATGGAAGGAATCCATGGATGAAAACTATCATACCTCAAAGCCAAATGCTTATCTTCAATGGAGTAATTGAGACTTGACTTGAAACCCTAAGTTGAATCCTTCTTCTTCTTCAACTTCTAGGGACAGAAATGTTTGAGAGAGAGTTCTTCTTTTTGGTGAATTGAGAGAATGATTTCTATTGGGAAATTTGGGAGTTAAAATACTTATATAGGGGTCTTAGTGAAGGGTAAAACGACGTAGTATAAGAGTTGATTAATTAGGAAAAGACCCAACTACCCCTGAAAAATAACTACCAGCCATGACCCACAGCCACTGACGACACACCGTGGTTAGGACGACAGACCGTCCTGCACGGTTGTCGATGGTGGT
The DNA here is from genome assembly GCA_029582245.1 of Solanum etuberosum. Taxonomy (NCBI): domain Eukaryota; kingdom Viridiplantae; phylum Streptophyta; class Magnoliopsida; order Solanales; family Solanaceae; genus Solanum; species Solanum etuberosum. Next base: position 19,133 of record JAJONR010003126.1, on the reverse strand, counting down.
CAGGAAGTTTGAATTGGGGCCTTGGACCACGGGCATCAACCACGGATCGTGGTCCCACCAACAGTCCATTGGTTTGGGCCGTGGTTCCTCCCTTTTTGGACCCCTTTTTGGGTGTCATCCACAGACCACACCTATGGTCCGTGGTCCCATCCACGGGCTGTGGGTGGCCTTCGTGGGTCGACACCTACAGCTTTCTAAAATCAGTTATCTTTCCCTCTTTCAGATCTGGGGTGTTACAGATTTTAATACTGTCAAAATTCACATGAATGTGAGATTTTCACTTCAAAAGAATGAAGGAAAAAGTGACTCATAATTGGATTATTCTAGAGTATTGGGATAAAACATTAAGGCTTGTTAATGAGTTAATAAAACCTAAAGTTTTTAATGATTTGCTAAGTTTGGCAGATTTGACCAAACAGTGTATCTATGCGATAACACGTGTTAAAAATTACCTATATGAGTGTGAAGTGGAAGCCGCTTCAAAGAGAATCAGTGTAAAAAGTCTATTCTCTATACACTCATGAAACTAGGAGGTGTTCATGGATGAAACGAACACAACCGTAAGAACCATAAACGGTAAAGGGTTGATTGTGTGACATATGGTTGTCTATGTATACACCAAAGCTCAACGGTTTTGAGGATATCACATCTACCAATTGACCGAGTATATCCGACATATTTTCACTATGAAAAGCTCAAAGGGAAACCTAACTATGCAGATGCAATTAATTTTCCCTGGTAAGGTATACACACTTTTCCATTTCTTTGTCTTAGATTCATTCTCCATTCATGCCAGGGATTGTTGGGTTTTTAAAGGTGTGAATGGAAAAAGAAGAGTTTTCACTTTTATGAAGAGTTGTGACTTTAATGAAAAGTTGTGACTTTTATGAAGAGTTGTGACTTCTATGAAAAGTTGTGACTTATATGAAAGGTTGTGACCTTTTCGGTAAGGCACAATAAGCACCTTTTCTCACTAACCTTTGTTGTCTATAAATTGAGGGATTTCCTCTCATTTTAAGAGAACCAATTTTTTGACATCTTCTACTATTAAATCTAGTATTTGAAGTGTCCTTCACTACCATTGAGTGGTTTGCTGACACCATGGGTATAGGTATCGATACACCAGTGAGTAAGATCGTTCTATCTTGGGGGGATATATTTCATTAACCTCGGTACTTGAAGGGAATAATTTACTTAAGGGGACACTCTGCATTCAGTAGGCTCGATTTTCTTCTTTGAGAAAAATATTTTGTATTTTTTAATCTGTCTCTGATTACCAGGTTTGAAAATACTCTTTAAACTTGGTTTGTTCTTACCATGTTCTCCAAAGTTTTTGTTCTAAGTATCTTAGGAATACATGATGAACAACACAACATTGCAGAGAACTCATAATGACTTATACGCTCACCCATCAAATGTCAACACATAAAAAATCCTGCATGACAATAGCATGGTTTTTATTTTATTCAATCCACACACAATACATCAAAAAGTAAAGAGTTTTGATTCCTTTTATGCAAGCAAATAATTCAAGCCCTAGTAACACCCGTTCAAGAAGTAGGAAGAGAGGTGATTTTTTACTTTATTAATGGACAAGATAATATGTTTCTTAGATCGTGGCATTACAATATATTCTTGAAATCAAATATAAAATGCATTTATTACAATAAATCATGGTTATAAATTTATTTCGGTCAATAAAATCTTCTTTGCAACTCTTGGTGAAAGGATCGATCATTTCACAATAAAAAAATGATGAAAATAAATATTGAAAGTTTAAATTTTATCAAAAAAGGAAAGAAGCCACCAAAGAAAATTACTTCAACATGATGGAAAATACCGAAGAAGAATAAAGTAGAGAGAAGTCATTTTATTTCTGTTGAATGATTAATTTACAATGAAGAGAACCTCTTTATTTATATTATAGTAAAAAACAGATTTAGTCCCTAGTTAGGATTTCTAACTTTTCTCCAAAGAACCAAAATAATTAAATTTTAAATGTCATTAAGTTTTATAAATAACTATGCCATTTTATATCATAACTCAAACTTAGCTTTAATTTGATTGATTACTAATAAACTCAAGCTTAGCTTATTTGTCGCTAAGATTTTGAAATGGCAGCCAAATGCAGACACAATACTCAAGACTCAAACACAGACAAAAGTATATCAATTCGCTGATAGCATCAATGTAGTTAAAGAAGCAAAATGGGAACTCTTAACTTTTTTGAACTCATGCTCAGAGGTATTTCATTACTTAATACATAGACCACAAATCTGTTAATACGCAATAAAGGATGACTATTTTTCCCCACTGGGTTCATTAGAACTATTGAATATTGGAAAAAAATTTCTCTTTTGTAAGGTAAATAGTTTATAAGGAAAGTAGTATTAGAATGACTTAGAACGCGCACGATTTTCTCTTTGTATTTAGGGTTTTGCAAGCATTTCCCCCCTTTCTTCATATTTTTAGCAACTCAATTTCTTGCGAATTAGAAAAAAGAAATGAAATTTTAGAAGTACGACATGACTAATAGCTCTGATGAATTGGATAATGACACTGTTTGTAAAGATACAATTTTGGTTATGAATTAAAATATGCAGGTTACCAAAAAAAAAAGATAGTGGAATTATAAGTTTTCAGAGGACGACTTTATGATTGTTGTTTATCAACAGAATGGAATGACGAATATAAATTACCTGCATAATACATTTAAAGAAAGGACATGAAATCATAGATGTGTAAAGAAACATGTTGTGTCTTTCCTTCCCGCTAAATCATTAATGATATTTCGGGAAATGTCCAAAGAAGGGAATCATTAGATAGTTAGTCCATTATTATCATACTAGCAACGAACTACATGTAATAAATTTTCACTCTACTTTTAACAAATATCGAATGAGGATTTTCAATCTAATCTTATTTTATTTTATCTCTTGACCGTTCTGCGAATAGAGTCTCATGTCATTTCCTTTATATATTTATTGAAAGCGCCAAAGTTCTAAGTTTTACTGAGGGGTTATTTCTTTGTCAAGGGTGCGAGAATTATTATGATTGTAATCATGTAATTGAAGATTGGAAACTTATTCGTTCTCATCAATGTTATCATGGATTTGTTTAAGTTTTTGTTCATACATTTGATCCTCAGGATAATATTGAATCATATTATCACATTGTCACTGCAGTCCCTCTTCCTGATCAGCCAATTCTGGGAGGTGCTCTTCCTAAAATTGTCTTAGGTAGAAGATACAATTGTTATTGGTGGGAGATATTATATGAGGGTGATGACTTACTGAAATACAACATCAAATGATGTACCCGCATCTAATGTGAAAAATGAGATCACAATAGCATATGAGTTATGCTATGTAACTATATATAATGATTGTGGGGATATTTTTATATTTATTAGATATATATGAAGAAATAGGCATGTGTAAGTGCAGTGCGTACACAAATCTTGAGAAAATTTTCTTCATTAACAGTGGTATTGTGTCGTGTAGCATACTACCTTGTATTAACTTTTCGAAAGACGTTACGGTTATCTACATTACTAAAGGATATATCCTTATCACTTCAGGGATCATAAGGTTGAGACTCTCATGAGTACATGACAATGAAATCCTCAGAGAAGTTTCAATCCCTTCAAAAACAGTCTCAATATGTACATGGGCTGAAGAATTAGTGACCTTGATGATATTTTTGATTGTTGTCAAGTAGAAAATCTTTTGCATGTTCTTCGTTAAAGCATATACTTTATCCTTTCATTATAATAAAAGGATAGAATATATGCTTCAGCATAGAACACGAGAAAAGTTTTCTACTTGACAACAATAGAAAATACAATCAAGGGCACTAATTCTTCATCTCATATTACATAATGAGGTTGTTTATGTAGGGTAGAATCCTGTCTATGTATTTAGGTGTCCTTGACTCAAGAGACTCTCAACCTTCTTCTCTCTCAAGTGATAAGGATATATCCTTTCAGTTCTGTAGATCACCACATTGTTGATAGCATTGTTGATATAAGATGGTATGCTACATGACACAACACCATAGTTAATAAATTGAATTTTCTCAAATGCTAGCTTGACAAGACTTTTTATGTGCAAGATTTGCATACACTGCACTTCACAAATATGTACTTTCCTCCATAGATATTTAATATAAAAAAAATTCCTAGAGTCATAATAAGTAGTTTGGAAGTATAAATCATCTTCTATTTGAGTTAAGATACCATAAATCCAGGTTGAAAAGACATTTGTAGAACTGTTGTGATCTCATTTTTCACATTGAGTGCAAGCACATAATTTGATGTTTTATTCTAGTATGACATTCCCTTCATATAACATTCTACCAATAACAAATGTATCTTTAACTCAAGACAGCCTAAAGAAGAGCACCTCTTAAGATTTTGATTGAGATGTGTAAATCTCAAATAAGATAATTTGCTGCTCAAAATAAGGTATTGTAGAGACAATAATACCATGATGATCAAATTCAAGAATAACAACTGGAACAAATCCATGATAATACTATTGAGGATGTATAAGTTTTTGATTTTCGATTATAGGATTATAAACACAATAATTCTCCCACCCCTAATAAAGGAATAACCCACTACTAGAAATTAGAACTTTGATTCTTTTAGGAAAGAAACCAAGGCAAGGAACGGAAATTCCATTAGATTGAAATTCAATATCCATTGTTCGATAAAATTAGCCTGAAAGTGTCGGGGATGAAGTTCTTTGTTGGTATAATGAAATGGACAAAACTTCGATAATTATTTAGCATGGATGAAAGTCACTACAAATTTGTTTGCACAACTGTGATATTCATGTCCTCCCTTCTAATGGAGTCTGCATGCAGGTAATTTAGATTCATCATTCCATTTTAGGTGATAAACAATAGTCTTAGAGTCATCCTATGAAAACTTTTGAATCTCAATCCCTTTTGTTCAATCATGTTATCATTCGATTCATCAGATCTATTAGTCCCATCATCCTTCCAAGATTTCATTTATTTTTTAATGCGTAGTTAACTGAGTTGCTGAAAAATCAAGGGGAATGAGAAAAAATGGTTGAAAAACTATTGCAGTGATGAAATAAATCATGCACGAATCAAATCATTTCAATACTATTAAGTTATGAAATACCTCAGAACATAGTTTTATATAAGCTACGAGTATTTTTCCTTCCTACCTCTTTAATATCATTGATGCTCTCGATCAACATATTTAGATACTTCTATCATTATTTGACTGCTGACTATTTTGCCTGCCAGTGCACAATTCTAGCAACAAACGAAGTAATAAATTGTACACATATATATAACATATAAACCAAAATCTATAAATAATGTTACGCTTTTAGCTAAATTCAATATCGTGACCATTTGATGTGAATGTTGTTGATTGCTGATATATTTTCCTTTTTTCTCTTACTAGAAAATTCATCACAAAAAATTGCACCCCAGAAGAAAGAGTTTTTTTTTCAATGTAAGGAAACTTAAGTGAATTCATTATATTATAGTTTGAAAGTGTAACAAAGCATACAAATTGTATTTATAATAGGTCTAGTTCTTCAAATATAAACCAAGTCATCAAACATGTCATATATATAGATTTGGTTTCTAAATTGTTAAAAAAAAATTATTCTATTTATTAGTTAATTAAAAATTAGTTATTGATCCAACAAAAGAAAGAACAAATTTTTTCAATACCACAACTATTGCGGCATACATCATTTGACAATTTTCAGTTTGCTTATTAGTAGCAAAGTTTTTTTTCTTTAAAGTTCATCTATCTGTTTTTTATTTAATTAACAAAAAAAGGGAACGGCTTTGAGGACGCAACTCTTGTGGCATAGATGTATAGAATGAGGTTTTGACCCCTTTTAGATATACTGCCAGAGGTTTTCTAAAAAAAATAATAATTTAAGATTCTATAATGATTAATTATAAGACTCTTGAATGGTCAACAACTATGGTCTTACATCTAACTAGATATGTTTGGTATCAACATTGAGCATAAATAAAAAATAATTCCTCGAGAGAGATCACACTATTCTAACTAACGAATTTTGAAAATAAACTTTTTGTAACAGGTAACTAATGAAGAACGTACAATTGAAGAAGCAATTGACAAAGTTTATAATGTGACTTAAATTTAAATTTGTAAATAAACTATTACAATTCAACATTAAAAGAAATTATTAAAATACAGTCTTGGACTAGGTTGAAGAAATGAGTCGTATCAACCTTCAAGAATTGAACAACACTTCTCCCTTCATTGTTTGGTAGTGCCACAGCTTCTACCCATTTAGAAACATAATATACTGCCACCAAAATGTACTTATTGCCAAACAAACTCACAAATGGACCCATGAAATCTATTCCCCAAACATCAAATAGCTCAACTTCCAAAATAGGTTTTAGAGGAAGTTCATGTCTCCTGGATACTCCACCTTGTCTTTGACATTGTGTACATTACTTAACAAATTCATGGGCATCTTTGTAAAGGGATGGCCAGTAGTAACCACTTTGGAGGATTTTGGCAGTTGTACGCACTCCACCATGATGACCCCCAACCGGTGAAGAATGACAAGCATGGAGAATTTTATTGAATTCCTCTTCCGGTACACATATCCGAATGATATGGTCTGCACACTCTCTGAACAAGTATGGTTCATCCCAAAAGTATTTCTTGACATCGAACAAAAACCTCTTTTGTTAATAGAAGTTCAGTTCTTCCGGTATCAGCCCACACACTAAATAGTTAGCAAAATCAGCATACCAAGGAGTTTGTTATAGAGTCACCGTGAATACTTGTTCATCAGGAAAGGAATCATTTATGTCTACCTCCAGCTTGTTCATCAGGAAAGGAATCATTTATGTCTACCTCCAGCTCATCATTTTCCTTGCCTTCTAATCTTGATAAGTGGTCGGCCACCTGATTTTCACAACCTCTTCTATCTTTGACTTCAAAGTCAAATTCTTGCAACAATATCACCACCTTATCAATCTTGGCTTGGCATCCTTCTTTGCCATCAAATAACGCAGAGCAAAATGCTCAGTTTGAACAACCATTTTAGTGCCTAGCAAGTATGCCCGAAATTTCTCAAACGCATATACCACCGCAAGTAATTCTTGTTCTGTAACTGTATAGTTACGTTGAGCACCATTCAGAGTTTTGCTTGCGTAGTAAATGGGGTGAAATAGTTTGTTGCATTTTTTCCCCAACACAACACCTAATGCCGTACCACTTGCATCACACATCACTTCAAAGGGTTATGATCAATCGAGACTAATGATAACCGGGGTGGAGATCAATTTTTCTTTCAAAAACTTGAAGGCCATCATACACGCATCATCAAAGTTGAATTTCACCTCCTTCTCCAAAAGTTTGCATAAAGGGTGTGCAATTTTTGAGAAGTCTTTGATGAACCTCCGGTAGGAGCTGGCATGCCCCAAGAAACTACGAATACCCTTCACCAAAATTGGTGGTGGTAATTTCTCAATCACTTCAATGTTTGATTTATCAACCTCCAGCCCTTTTTGTGACACTTTGTGACCAAGAACTATACCTTCCCTAACCATGAAGTGGCATTTTTCCCAATTTAGGACCAAATTTATCTCCACACATCTTTGAAGGACCTATCCCAAGTGTGCTAAACATGCTTCAAAAGTATCTCCCACGACCGAGAAGTCATCCATGAAGACTTCCATTGAATCTTCCACCATGTCAGCGAAAATAGATAGCATGCAACGTTGAAACGTTGCTAAAGCATTACATAACCCGAACGACATCCTTTTGAAAGCAAAATTTCCATATAGGCAGGTGAAGGTTGTTTTATTTTGGTCTTCCAGAGCAATATAGATTTGATTATAACCGGAGTACCCATCCAAAAAGTAATACCATCCTCTTTCTGAAAGTCGATCAATCATTTGATCCATGAAAGGCATGGGAAAGTGATCTTTTTCGGTCCACGAGTTTAACTTCTGGTAATCTATGCATACTCTCCATCCGGTTACCGGTCTCATAGACACAAGCTCCCCCTTTTCTTTTGGGACTACCGTGATGCCTCCCTTTTTCGGTACACATTATACCGGACTTACCCACTTGCTATCCGCAATAGGGTAGATCACACCTGCATCCAACCACTTTATTATCCCCTTTTTCACCACCTCTTGCATCGGTGGGTTCAATCTCCGCTGATGTTCAACACTCAGTTTACATTCACTGTCAAGCTGAATCTTGTGAGTGCAAATGCCGGGAGGAATGCCCACTATGTCAGCGATAGTCCACCTTATAGCTTTGATATGTCTTCTCAACACCTCAAGAAGCAATTTTACTTTCCAATCAGGCAAGTCAACTGCAATGATTACAGGTAAGGTGTTATTTGCCCCCAAGAAAGCATATCGGAGATGGGAAGGAAGTACTTTCAACTCAAGCTTCAGTGGTTCCTCTGTTGATGGCTTTGCGGGAGGACTTTCTCGATTTTTTAGATCAATGTCCAGCTTCAATGGAGTCTTTGAATATTCCCCCAAACCCGAAAGAGCAGCTACTACCTCTTCGTAGCCTTGGACTTCGAACTCATCATAGTTAGCAAGCACGGCCTCAAGTGGTTCACTCATACACATCAAATGGCTCACACTAGCAACCGCCTCATCAATAACATCAATAGTAGAGACCACGTGAATATCACTTGGGTGCTTCATTGACTTACATACATTAAAGGTTACTTCATCTTCGTTCACCCGGAATTTCATTTCCCCACTTTCAACATCCACCAACGCTTTCCCGGTTGCCAAGAATGGTCTTCCTAGAATAATGGGAATTGCAGCATCAATTTCACAATCAAGGATGAAAAAATTAGCCGGGAAAATGAATCGGTCAACCTTTACCAAAATGTCATATAGTATCCCCACGGGGTGTTTAATTGATCGGTCTGCCATTAAGAGTCTCATTATTGTGGATTTCGGCTCACCCAACCCAAGTTGTTTATAGATTGCGTATGACATTAGGTTGATGCTTGCTCCTAAATCACATAGGGCCTTGGCAAATTGGAGCATGCCGATGGTGCAAGGGTGAAAGCTCCGGGATCCTCTTTATTTTTGATCATCTCATTAGTCATAATTGTGCTACAACTATGAGAAACTTCGATGGTTTCAAAGTCCAAGCTTTTTTTTTTGTGACTAACTCCTTCATAAACTTAGCATAACCCGGCATCTCCAACAATGCCTCAACTAAAGGGAGATTAATCGATAATGTCTTGAAAACCGATAAAAACTTCTTGAACTTCTCATCCTCGTTCTTCTTCTTGAGGCGTTGGGGAAATGGAGGAGGTATTTTGGGTAGAGGTTGCACCATTTTTGAGATTGGATTCTTTTTTTCCACATCTTTTTGTGACCCTTTGGCAATGCTTTGTTTAATGAGTATTTCTTCTTCCGCAATACCTTTGTCTTCTTCATGAGCATGAGCTTCTTCATTGCCCGTCACATCACCAACCGCTACCTTTCCACTACATGTAACCACAGCTAGACCTCTATCACAGTTTTCCCTCGTCATATTTGGTTCCAATTGTGCTGAAAGTAAACTCAACTGACCTTCAAGTAGCTTGATTGCATCTGTGTGAGAGTTCACTCTATTGTTCAATGACAAAAAATCAGCTTTCATCCTTTTTAATAAATCATCCGAACCTTCAACTTTGTCAAGGATGCGCGACAACAAATCATCCACTCGGGGACTACTTGCACTCCCTTTCGAATTTGGGTTCTCACTCGATTGAGTGTGGTCTTCTTCATGATCATCCTCTCTTCTGCAATAATCATTTTGTTCAACACATTCTTGATAGTATCTTCTTTGCACTTCTTCTTTGTGAGAGTTCCAACTTTGATTCCCACCTCGCTGTAAATAGCGTGGGTGGAAACCCTCCTCATAACTATTGGAATTCCAACCTTGATTCTCCCCCGATTTTGAATAGCCCGAGGAAGAAACCTCCTCAACTCTAAATACTCCACTTGTTCCATTGGGCCTTTTCACATTCTCTAACACATGTGCTTGTAGTAGTTCCATTTGGGCTAACATCTTTTTGATGTTCTCATCCCTTTCTCTTTCCTTATCAAGTTGCTCTGGCGTCATTCTAAAACAAAAAGGCGAAACTTGATCTTCTTGAGTGTACCAAGCTTGGTTTATTTTCGTCATGTCATCAAGAAGAAATGAAGCCACTTCAAACGATTGCAACATTATTCCCCCTCGGACCAATTGATCAACCACTCCTTTATTTACTGAATCAAGACTCCGGTAGAAGTATTGGAGCAGCAAATCGTTTGGAAGTCTGTTAGTTGGGCATTGAAGTAGGAGTTTCTTAAATCTCAGCCACGTTTCATGTATGGGTTCACCCTCCAATTGCTTGAAACCTTGAATGTTATATCTGAGTTTCATCATCCTCGACGGGGGAATGAACCTTGCATTGAATGTCGTGGTAAGCTCATCACACAATGTGATAGAATTCTTTGGTAACTTAGCCAACCATTTGCTAGCCTCCACCGTCAGAGATAGTGGAAATAACCTGAGCCAGATTGATTCTTTCGACACATTCTTGAATGAAAATGGGCTGCAAACATCTATAAATTTTCTCACATGCTCATGAGGGTTTTCATGAGTCAACCCTCCATAGGGTCCCTTCATTTGAAGGAGATGAAGGGTTGTGCTAGTGACATCAAATACAGCATCCTTTTCGGCTGACGGTAGGCAGATTGCACCAATTCCACCTAATTGGATTGGGTTGTGCACACTATTAACATCATCAACATCATCTCGGTGACCTGCTTGGCTACCATTCATCTCTGCCTCACTCATTCTCTTTTTTGCTCAGTACAACCAACGCAAACACAATACAACCTAAATCGATTCAACTACAGCCGACAATTTCACAAGTCAAACTTCGATAAAAGAACTCTAAACAACGCTACTCCCCGGCAGCGGCACCATTTGATTTAATGTTTCAAGCATACCTCATCCAATTCTAGGTGTTCAACTGTCATAAATCAGTATAAAACCCAACTAGATGAGTTAGGGTCGATCCCACAGAGAGTAGTTCTATTTTTGAATTCGACTATGAAGTTATAACTATGACTTTTGCAGCTGGAGGAATAAAAGTTTTGAAAAACTATGAACCAAACTCGAAGATGTAGTCACAATTCTCAGCAAGCAGTGTTTTAGACTACAAAACCACTTCAACAATCAACAAGGAACAATCAAATAGGGAGACAATGATTGGGGGATTGACTAACCAATTGCGAGATTTAACTCAACGGGTGCAAATCACTACCAACAATGTTATTTCGTTATGGGTAGAATGGACTGTAGGTAAGGCACTTTTCTCTCGAACAATTACCTTATTTCCACTGAGTTCTTTTGAACCTCAACGCACTCCATAAGAAGACCAGCCCACAATCTCATCAAATCTACTCTCTCGAGCTAGATACAAAGGATGAGTCTTGAGTTCCACTTTCTCAAGCTGAAATCGTCATGACCCACTAGCTATGGATGCCAAGTTACTATCTTAGCTATACACTTATCTCTCAAGCAAGCATAAAACCCTAAGGTATATTGCACTAAACATACAATATAGGAGTTAAACCACAGTAATAACTCATACCCACTTCAAATTAACACCAAAAAACGATAATTACTCACACCCATTAAGTCAAACGCAGCAATTGGTTACATTATCAAACCCCCAAGATTGGGGTTTTAGCCAATCATCGTAAAAAGATGAAATTTGATATGTACTACATGTTCCATAGCTGGGTATGTGAAAATCGAAAGGTTAAAATGAATAATATCTTCTCTCTTACAATACCCAATGAAAAACCTTGCTAAAATTACTCAAAATCAACAATAACAGTGTTTTTTGCTCTCTATCTTTTGTTCCTCACAATTTCTGAATGCTTTCTCCCTCCTCAAAAAATCAATTTATACTAATCTGAGGTGTAGCTTTTTGGGGTCGATCGGCGAGGAAAGTCGGGCTTCACCGACCATTCGGTGACTCGCCGATCATCCTTTCTTCTCGCCTTCTTTCTTCACCTTTTCATCATTCAAGCACTATAATTTTAGGCGATCAAACTCGAGATCGTCGATCATTTCCGTGATGCGCCCTTTAATCTTTTAGATCGCCGATTTGAGTTCAACTTGGTGTCACTCAATACTTTCGGTGACATGGTCATCCTTCGCTGATGCAGTCGGCGAGTCGCTGATAGGGAATGCACTTCGCCTAAGTTTTTCCAATTTTCGGCTCACTATTCTGTAACTTTAAGCGATCAAGCGGTGGTTTGGCGATCCGCCGAGTTCTTCCGGCGATCGTCAAGCTTGTTTTTCTCTCTATTTTTTAGCTTGTGTTGTCCTTTTTGACTATTAATGTTCTGGCTTTGGTCCTCAACCAATATACCTAAAATTCAAGTATTTCTCAGCAGTTCGTGGCATAAATTTAGCATTTGAGGACACTAAACCTATGTAAATAAAGCTCTAAATGAGTCCAAATCTCGGCCTCATCACATATACACTCAAATCCCCAATTTCCCTCCAAGTTCATCCCCTTCAATTCTCTCTCAAGCTCTGAGGTAAAAGCTAGGTGTAACATCCCAGATTCGAAAAAGGGTAATATGGAAAATTTCAAGAAGTTGCAGGTGCCAACCATGGCCCGTGGATAGGACCATGTACCGTAGGGTGGTCCGTGGACTGGTCACCCCCAGGATCCTCAGAGGCCATGAACCACAGCCTGACCAATGGACCATCGGTCAGTCCATGGTACGTGGTCAAGTGTCCATAGGTCAAAGGCCTTAAAAAAAGGTTTCTGACCACCAACGAAGGTCGTGCAGGACGGTCCATCGTCCTATCCATGGTCCGTCGGTCATGGTCGTGGATGGTGGGCTGACAATTATTTTTAGGGACAGTTGGGTCTTTTCCTAATTATTTTATCTCTATACTACGTCATTTTATCCTTCACTAAGACCCCTATATAAGTGATTTTAACTCCAAAACTCACCCATTCACTTCATTCTCCTCAAACTCACCAAAAAGAAGAACTCTCCAATATTTTTCTCTCTAGAAAGCTTGAAGAAGAAGGATTCAATCTACGGTTTCAAGTCAAGTCTCAATTCCTCCATTGAAGATTAGCAATTGGTTTAAAGGTATGATAGTTATCATCCATGGATTCCTTTCATTCATGAAGTTCCCAAATTCTCCTATTTTCAAAGTTAGAAATCCCCATTGAATTAGGATTTTCTTCAATTGTCATGGGTATTCTTGATTATTGATTTAAATGATTGAATTATGATCTATTATGCATGAATTGATGAAATATAATGATTTTATGATGATTTTCCCATGAACCCATGCAATCCCCATGTTTTCAAGTTATGATCATATGATGTGGGATTTTGATTATAAAGGAAGAGTTTTATGAAGTCAAGCATGTATTGATAGAATTACATGAATTTATGATGCAATCCTTATCTAACCCATATTTTCTAAATGTTGATGATTGAAAGTGGGTTTTGAACCTTCATGTTCTTATGAAATCTATGCAAATGTTTTAAGGATGCTTTGAGAGTAAAGTATCAATGATAATATTGATGTTGTGTTGTTGAATGGAATTTCTCATATACACATGAAAGCATGATGTGAAAGGTTTTCTCACATAACAAGAATTCTAAGGTTGAAAGGTTTTCTCACCTAATTGAATCAAAGATTCAGAGCTATCCTAATGAAACCTAGTTTGGATTGGTTATTGAATGATACCTTTCCATGGATAATGACTTAGCTTGGATTGGCAAGATGACGTGCCCTTCCATGCATATTGAGAACAAGTAAGAAATGACTATTCCGTGGGATTTATGCTTAGCACTGAGAGGATATTGAGATGGAAGCTCTCCCGTTAGTAGAGGTCAGGTTTCCAGAAGCAATATCCTTATCCCTTACCTATGTGCTCCCATAGGATGATTGTGTAGACAGACATTAGCTAGTGGATCCCTTTAAGCTAGAAGTTCATGGTCTTTACCTTGGCAAGTAGAACCCTTTTCGGTGTGGGAGACACCAGGGGATCATGTTATATCTCACCAGGGGATCGCTTAAGATCGGAAGATGCGAGTCCTCTTGATTGGGAGAAGTTTAAGGCCGCTTTCCTTGATAGGTTCTTTCCCCTTGAGATGAGGGAAGCCGAGGTGCTTGAGTTCATCAACCTTCGACAATAGAGTATGAGTGTGAGAGAATATGCTCTAAAGTTCACACAATTGTCTAAATATACTCCAACAATGGTTGTCGATTCAAGGGAAAGGATGATTAAGTTCGTTTCGAGTGTGTCAAAAATGGTGGTTAAAGAGTGTCGTACCGCCATGCTCATTAATGACATGGACATCTCTCGTCTCATTGTTCATGATCAATATATCGAAGAAGAGAAACTTAAGGAGAAGTCTAGGGAGAAAAAGAGGGCTAAAACTGGTGATGGTAATTTCTCTCTTACAAGGTCCGATGGACATGATCGTCCTAGATTTCAACAAAAATTTTCCGGTCAAGGTTCTTCTAATTATCCTCCAAAGTTCAACAAACATAGGGTGTCTAACCCTAAACCTCAAGGAGGGAATGGTAGTGGATCTTCATTGCGTATGTCTACTTGTACTAGGTGTGGAAAGAAGCACGAGGGTAAGTTCCTAGCCGGCACGGATGGTTGCTTTAGTTGTGGTAAGAGTGGTCATAAGATGAGGGATTTTCCCAATGCTCACGGCTAAAGGAAGAGAGGGAAAGAAAGCTCCTCCTAGTGGTTCCGGTCCCAATGCTCCTAAGCAAAATTGATTTTATACACTTCAGACTCGTGATGAACACGAGGGTTCTCCCGATGTGGTTACCGGTATGTTGAAAGTTATCCAACTTGATGTTTATGCTTTACTTGATCCCGGTGCTACCTTGTCTTTTATGATGCCATATGCGGTTATGAGGTTTGACTTTCTTCCGGATGTGTTGTTAGATCCTTTTTCTTTCTCTACTCCTGTTGGTGATTCTATTGTGGCTAAGAGGGTCTATAGAAAGTGTCTCGTTTCCTTGTCCCATAGAGTAACTCTTGTTAACTTGGTAGAGCTTGATATGCTAGACTTTGATGTTATCCTTGGTATGGATTGGTTGCACTCATGTTATGCTTCTATAGATTGTAGAATTCGTTTAGTCAAGTTTCAGTTTCCAAATGAGCTGGTCCTAGAGTGGAAAGGGAGAAATTCTATGCCTAAGGGTCAGTTTGTCTCTTGTCTTAAAGTTAGAAAGATGATTTCTAAGGGTTGCATTTACCATCTAGTTAGGGTGAGGGATCTGGATTCCAAAACCCCTACTCTTGAGTCGGTCTCCGTTGTTAATAAGTTTCCGAAAGTGTTCCCAGATATTTTACCCGGTATTCCTCCTGAAAGGAAAATAGACTTAAGTGTTGACCTTCTCCTAGATACGCAACCTATTTCTATTCCTTCTTACCGTATAGGTCCGGCAGAACTAAAGGAGTTGAAAGAACAATTGAAAGATTTAGTTGATAAGGGTTTCATCTGATCGAGTATCTCTCCATGGAGTGCTCCAGTTTTGTTTGTTAGGAAGAAAGATGGTTCTCTTCTTATGTGTATTGACTATTGTCAGTTGAACAAGGTGACCATTAAGAATAAGTATTCTCTTTCGAGGATAGATGATTTATTTGACCAACTTCAAGGAGCAATTTACTTCTCTAGGATTGATCTTCGATCGAGTTATCACCAATTGAGGGTGAAAGAAGATGATATTTTGAAGACGGCTTTTCAAACTCGGTATGGTCATTATAAGTTTTTGGTAATGTCGTTTGGGTTGATTAATGCTTTGGTGGCGTTTATGGATTAGATGAATAGGGTGTTTAGACAATAGCTTGACATGTTTGTGATTGTGTTCATTGATGATATATTGATATATTTGAGAAGTGAGAATGAGCAAATTGATCATTTGAGGATCGTGTTGCAAATTCTTAAGGATCAAAAACACTTTGCGAAGTTTAGCAAGTGTGAGTTTTGGCTACGGTCCGTAGCTTTTCTTGCTCACATTGTTTCAAGTAAGGGTATTGAGGTAGATCCTAAGAAGACGGGTGCGGTCAAGAGTTGGCCTAGACCTCTAACTCCTTCATGTATTAGAAGTTTCTTGGGTTTAGCCGGTTACTATAGAAGGTTTGTTGAGGGAATATCTTCAATTGCCTCTCCTTTGACGACTTTGACTCAAAAGAAGGCTAAGTTCATATGGTCCGAATCATGTGAGAAGAGTTTCCTAGAGTTGAAGGATAGACTTACTTCCGCTCCGGTGTTGACTTTACCTAAAAGGACAGATGGTTTTGTTGTTTATTGTGATGCCTCGAGAATTGGGATAGGGGGTGTGCTTATGCAAAATGGGAAAGTTATTGCCTATGCCTCAAGGCAACTTAATATTCATGAGAAGAATTATCCTACCCATGACATTGAACTAGCGGCGTTTGTTTTTACCTTAAAGATTTGGAGGCATTATTTGTATGGTGTTCATGTAGATGTGTTTACCGACCACAAGAGTTTGCAATATGTATTTAACTAGAAGGATCTAAATCTTCGCCAAAGAAGGTGGCTTGAGTTATTGAAAGATTATGATATGAGTGTTCTCTATCACCCCGGAAGGGAAATGTGGTGGTGGATGCTCTTAGTCGGTTATCCATGGGTAGTGTTGCTCATATTGAAGAAGAAAAGAAAGAGTTTGTTCGAGATGTTCATAGATTGGCCCGATTAGATGTTCAGTTAGTGGATTCCACCAAGGGTGGTGTCATGGTTCACAATGCTGCCGAATCGTCTTTTGTGACGGATGTGAAAGCCATGCAAGGTCTTAATCCAATTATTGTCGACTTAAAAGAAGAGGTGCTTAAGAAATCTGTTGAGGCTTTCTCCCAATGGGGAGATGGTGTACTTAGATATCAAGGTCGTTTATGTGTTCCAAAGGCTGATGACTTAAGGGAACAGATCTTGTCGGAAGCTCATAGTTCTCGGTATTCCATTCACCCGAGAGCCACCAAGATGTACCATGATTTACGGGAGGTCTATTAGTGGAATGGGATGAAGAAGGATATTGCGGAATTCGTGACTAAGTTTCCTAATTGTCAACAAGTGAAAGTTGAGCATCAGAAACCGGGAGGTTTATCCCAAGACATTAGAATACCTACTTGAAAGTGGGAAGATTTGAACATGGATTTTATTATTGGTTTGCGTTGCACTCGGTGATAACATAATTCGATTTGGGTTATAGTAGATCGAATGAAGAAATCGGCTCATTTTCTTTCCGTCAATGTTTCCTATTCGGCGAGGACTATGCCAAGTTGTACTTGAGAGAAATGGTAAAGTTGCACGGAGTGCCTTTGTCCATTATTTCTGATCGTGGTACCCAATTCACTTCTCAGATTTGGAAGTCTTTCCAAAAGGGTCTTGGTACTCGTGTTAAGCTTTGTACGACCTTTCATCCCCAAACTGATGGGCGAGTAGAGCGTACTATCCAAACTTTGGAAGACACGTTAAGAGCTTTTGTGATTGATTTTTAAGGGTAATTAGGATGACCATTTGCCATTAATTGAGTTTGCTTATAATAATAGCTATCACTAGAGTATTGATATGGCTCCATTTGAGGCATTATATGGTAGGAGGTGTAGATCTCCTATAGGATGGTTTGAGGTGGGTGAGTTTGCCCTAATAGGTCTCGAGTTGGTACATGAAGCCATAGAGAAATTTCAACTTATTAGAGAAAGGTTGAAAATGGCTCAAAGTCAGCAAAAGTCATATGCCGATGTGAGAAGAAGAGATCTTGAGTTTGATGTTCATGATTGGGTTTATTTGAAAGTTTCACCCATGAAGGGTGTAATGAGGTTTGGTAAGAAAGGGAAACTTAGTCTCCGATATGTAGGCCCATATCAGATTTTGAGACGTGTCGGTAAGGTTGCTTATGAGCTAAATTTTCCTAATGAGTAGGCATCGGTGCATCCGAGTTTCCATGTCTCTATGTTGAAGAAATGTGTTGGTGATCCGACATCCATAGTTTCCTTAGAAGGTTTGGGAGTTGAGGAGAATCTTTCTTATGAGGAAGTTTCGGTTGAGATTTTAGACCGGTAAGTCAAGAAGTTGAGAAATAAAGAAGTAGCTCACGTGAAAGTGTTGTGGAGGAATCACTTAGTTGAGGGTGCTACTTGGGAGGCTAAGGCTGATCTGATGTCCCGATATCCTCATCTCTTTCCTTCTACTCCTATTATAGCTTGAGGTAATGAGTTCCTCATGGGTTGTTCTTTGTTTTGGAGTCATGTGTCATATATGTTTCCATGATTTCCTTATTATGCATGATTTATGAAAAGTTCAAGTTTTGAGAAAAATGAGTCAACTTGATTGAGTTCTATATGTTTATGTGCATTTGAGTATGAATTGCATGTAGACTACATGATACGATGATATTGGCATGTCTTTAGCTTGGAGTTGATGTCTCCTCCTCGGATATATGCATTTGAGTATGTTCTAGCTTGGAGTTAATGTTTCCTCCTCGGATAAGTGTATTTCCATGCATGATGGGCTGTTAGATTTAGTTCCACCCCTCTTATGATGCTTTGATTAAGTCCTAGCTTGGAGTCGATAGTTCCTCCTTGGTTATATGCATTTAAATGAAGTTACATTGATGGTTGGGTTGTTAGTTCCTCTACTACTCTTTTCGTACTAGATTGAATCTCATTCGAGGACGAATGATCCCAATGGGGAGATACTGTAACACCTAGGATTCAAAAAAGGGTAATATGGAAAATTTCAGGAAGTTGCAGGTGCCAGCCACGGAGGCCAACCACACGGACCGTGGATAGGACCACGGACCGTAGGGTGGTCCGTCGACTGTTCATGTAACACCTCAGAAAATTTTTGAACTAAGACTCGAACCATTCTTCGTAGTGAGTAGGATTTTACCAAGAAATTTAAAATTTTCTTAAGTGTTAAGGTCACTAGATGTAGCACCTTGAGTTCCAAAAAGAACTAAATTGGAAATAGCAAAATCTGAAATTTTGCAAGTTATACTTAAGTTATGAGTTTTGGGTCAACTT
>JAJONR010003125.1:0-59422 GCA_029582245.1 Solanum etuberosum | reverse complement strand
AAAAAAAAAAAAAAACCCCCCCCCCCCCCCCCCCCCCCCCCGAACATGGCAGCAAATCTTACTTTAACATTTTAACTTTACGGGTAATTATTTACCTCCCTAATCTCTTTTCAAGTGAATTTAATATCAGCCTAAAATTATAATACCAGTCTCACAATGACAAGTGCATTTCACACGCGCCATGTCATTAATATGTCAGCGCCACATCATTGCCACATCAGTGCCACGTAGAACATTATTTAAATTTTATTTTTTAATTTCTTTTTATTTATTCAAAATTTTAGAAAACAAAAAAATTTCAAAAAATGAGATCCCTGTTCCTCAACTCAGTCACGATTGCAATTGAACAAATTCGGTCACAATCGAAAGATCGATCCAAAATGTCAAAACCATTCTCACAAAAACACATTCAATTTTTAAGACAATAAATAATGACTGAAAATTTAATTTGAAATGAAGAAATTATAGATTTTTCATTAAAAGAGCTTCAAGTTCATCACATTCAAACACTACCATAAATAATAATTTTGAAGCAAGAACAAATTGTTGGCCTTTCTATTTTTTTCCTATTCATCACACCCTTTTACGGATCAAAAGGAAATGGAGGTGGGGTGAGGTAATTTCAAAGAAAGAGAAAGAAGATGGAAAGTTCAACGAAGAAGAAGAAGAAAAGGGCGATGCAATGGTGGTTGAGGCGACAGATCCGAAGAGAAAGAAAGAGGGTGAGGCTTCTAAGAGGAGAAATAGGGTTGAGTTGGGGGTTTCGAAGAAGGAGAAATTAAAGAGGTGGGGGTGGTGGTTGAGGGCGAGAGAGGTGGTGGGGTGTGAGGAAGATGAAGGAAAAAAATATTATTGGCTAAAAATAAAAAAATGGGCCCCCTTATTCTTTTTCTCTTTAATTTTTGGTATTTACGCGCATTAAATTTTTTGACTTGCAACGTCAGCTGTTTGGGTGCATTTAAATTCACTTGAAAAGAGATAAGGGGGGTAAATAATTATCCGTAAAGTTAAAGTACTAAAGTAAGTTTCGCTGCCAAGTTCAGGGGGGATTTTATGTATTTTCTCTATTTTATAGGATATTTATGTGATTTAACTTTTAAATTAGAGAATTCATTCTTTTAATATATATATAAAATATAATATATAATATAATATATATAATTATAGATTATTGAAAAGTCTTATTGAATTTTTTGCCTCCTACTATAATTTTTTCAGTGGTTTGTCATTAATAATCAACACATATTACAAGATATATGTACTCTTTTTCCTTCGCTGGAATTTTTCCACAGGGGTTTTCATAATAAGGTTTTAGTGAGGTATATTATCGGACATCCAAGGGGAAGTGTTGTAAATATATTTTTGTGAATGTCCATAACATCAAGGTGTAATTACACCATCTTATATAGTAACTCCCACACCTCCATAACCTTCCCCCTTGATATTACCCCATAACTTACAAGAGTAATGTCTCCATAACTTGTATTGTTAATGTCATGTTTATGAATAAACTTTTGTATGCCTCTATGTAATACTATAAATAGAGGCATTAGATTTCATATTGGATACACTTGAAGATTAGGGGAACACTTGAATACTTGGAAGAATAAGAAAAATTCTCATCTTTTGTCTCCCTATTTTTATTGCTTTCATCTTCTATATTTCTTGTCTGATTTTTCTTTAGTTATACAACACGTTATCAACACGATTCTCCAAATTTTCAAATTAAGTTTCAACGTGATTTTTTCCACTCGTGATAACTTTGGTAAGTGTACTCTGCATTTTTTTGTAACAAGGTGAATGATTAATATTGTTACGTTGTTACTATATATATTTTTTTCACCTGTGACTATATATTCTGTTTTTTGTATGTGAAATTTATTTTATATTTTATTTATGATTATGCTTATTATTTTGGTTATTATATAATATTTTAATTTTTTTTTTGTGTGTGAAATATTTTAGGTTCACATGAAAATTGGAAAATGGTGGTGGCAGTGAGCAGTTTTATTTTAGTGTAATTTGAATTATTATTTTCTTAGTGTACAATTGTTTCCTTTATTATAATTGTAATTCAATAGATTAATTATTGTGCACAAAACATAATACAATATAATACTATACGTAACTCTCTGTTTTGACAAGTTTAAGATTTTTGTACATACTTTGTTGATAATATTTTTATTTTTTTCTTTGTTCTATATTTATTTGTGCATGTTAATCCCAAAGTGGTAATATTTTTTTATGGCTCAACAGTGAGTCCTATTACATTTGCATTATGAAGTCATTGGTTGAGGGTAAGACAAAGGATTCAAGTCCTATCGCACCAAGAGAGTAAGACATCGGGTGAGAGTCCTGATGTATCATGATAATAAAATGTTGGGTTGGGTCCCAACAAATAATGACCTAAAATGCCTTCTTATGGGTAAGACGTTGGGTTCAATTTTCAACGCAATATAATGACGATATAATGATGACTGAGCTACTTTATATGCACTTGATAAAAGTTACTAAATCTTCCCAAATGATTTGCTTCATTCTTTTATGTGAATGTGGTAGCAATGTATAATATGTCTGAAAATCACAAGTGGTTGAATGTATGAATATGGGTGTGGTAAAACGTTAATTTCATCATTGTGGTAATTAAAAGGAAGAATAATATGAGTTCTTAAGATGGTCCTTCAAATGTGAAGGTAATTTTTTGCCATCAAAGTGGTATTAAATGTTATTGAGCACATTGTTGTTGGTGCAAGTCCAATTTGAAAAGTTTTATAAATCCTCCATAAAATTAAAAGAAAGCAAAATAAAGTGAAGGTGTTTTTTTATAATTCAAGGTGATGTTGAGGCGGGACATGTAAATATGTCAACTATCAAAATATAATAATGAGGTTCTGATGAAAACTTATGGAGCACATATAAATGGATATAGTCAACTCCTTGAAGAGATTGTGACTTGTAATAAACATAGTGAGTGCTTATCCATAACTATGGATAAGAACATGTTCATGTATGGTTATATAAATGCCACATCTCACCTCTACGGGAGGTTTGAGAGAATAATGATTTTTTTGACATAAATGGTCATTTGGTCATGTATTTTGAGTACATCACAAATATTAGAGTAAGTTTTATTATGAACAATTAAAAGGCAAAAGAAAGAAATAATTCTTTCCTACAAAGGTTGTGACCATGATCAAAATAAGTATTATTGTTTGGCAACACAAATTTTTCATTGGTTGCCAAGAAACAAGTCTTGCATGCAGTCATTTTAACCATGATAATAATAATAATTTTCTCCTCGAGTGAGATGGTCACCACAAGAATGGTGTTGTGAATTTATGATAGTACACAAAATTAATTAAAAGTTTCGGAAGGGCTAATTTATTACTATCCGGAAGAATGAAATTGTTCATAATATTAGGATTGTATTAAGTCTCAAAAGAAACTGTAACACCTCAGACTTCGAAAAGGACTAAAGAGGAGTAACAGACAAGTACACAAATCCAAAATGAACCATGGACTATTCACGTCACCCTAGACGGCCTGATTAGGAATCCACGACCCGTTTAGGGGATGGTGTACGACCATCCAAGGCTGCCAAGGTGGGAGTCACCTAGACGAGACCCTCGACGGCCCATGGTGACTTGTATGGTTCGTTTAGGGGTCCGTATAAGTCACCCATCATATTTTTAGTTTTGGGTGTACCTCAAACGATCATATCTCTCAACACATAATGAATTATGTGGTCCCTGACCTAACAAATTAAAGGTCTTTGAGTCCTCTTTCCAACCCCACCAAGGTTTGCCTCATTTCGAGTTCGGTGTAAAACGTTATGCTCGTTTAAGTGAAGCCTTGTCGGGTAGGTGAAGCTTGACGACCAGCTAGACGGCCTGTGAACTATTTCACGGACCATGAAGTCTTAAACGGTCCGTGAAACCTCCCTTTAAGGCACCTTTTCAGTTTTAAAAGTTGGGATAGTTTTTGTATTTTTTCTATGCGTTTGGTACTTAAACCACGTCATTTTAACCCCTATTCTAAGCCTAAACCACGATGTTTTACACCTAATTAAGGTCTTAGAAAGTGTTAATCAATTCATTAACACATCAAAACATTAGAGTAAAGTTCCAAGAGGAAAAAAGCTACGGTTCAAGCGTTCTTCGAGTTTCGTCGATTTCACCAAAGAACTTCATTCTTCCAGGTATGTAGGACTATCATAGTGTTGGACTAGTTCGTCCCCACACCTTACATCTACTTTCAAATTAGTAAAGATTAATATAAGATTTTATCCTTAGATTTCAATATTCTTGAGATGAGTTGATATTAAGTTCTGAATTCTTGGATTGTTGATTATTGAATTTCTATTTCTAATCATTGAATTGTCATACATTGTGTATTGTGATTATTGAGTTGACAGTTCATGACTATTTTTCAGCATAAACCCTATTTTTGAGTATTCAGCGAATTCTTATTGAGAATCTTTTAAACAAAACATTATTGTTTAAACTAATTTTGAGGAAGGAAAGAGCAGTTTGAGAAAGAAAAAAAAGTAGACTTTTTATTAAGAAACGTTAAAAGAGTTTTTCAGAAAGATTAAGTACAGAGCAATTACCTCTTAAATATGCCCCTTTTGAGTAATTATCTCAATCCATAATGTATTTTTACATTAGGCAAAGAGAAACCTTGTTTTCTAAATGAGTAATGAGTTTTAGAGATATTTCAGAGCAGTTACCTCTTTTAAGAAGATAGTTTGAGCAATTACCTCAAACCAGAGAAAGATAATGTTTTTATACATTTAAGAAAAAGTATATATTATTGGGAGTAGTATTGAGCACCGATATGGGGGAGATTTCAGGCAACTCACAACCCTCATAAATAATGTCTTGCTAACATGGGTAAATGATCATACTTTTTAGATGAATCCTTAGTGCCTTTAGACAGAGCTTAGTGCATCCACTTAGTTGAGAGGTTCTATACCCCGACACGAAATAGGAAAGTTCTAGCAGTGTGGACAAGACACTGTATCATCACGTAGCTCATAGTGATGGTTGTCGGTTAGAGAATCTCCCAATAGATTTAAAGTGTATTTTTATATATCACTTATTATGTTATAGTTTAGAGATGAGAAAGTATCTTTGTCACGATCCAAACTGTCATGATTGGCACCCATATTAACCTTCCGGTGGGAGAACCATTACTACAACCCAACGAAACAATACTAACCAAAAGACGGGCATTTAAAGATGTGGAAATAGGTTTAAATAATCAATTTAAAAGGTGAGTTTCCATAAACTTAGTAAGTTATCAAAAACAAATATAAACAACCAGAAATTCAACCCCTAGAACCTGAAAGTCATTGTACCAGAACTTCTAACTAAACGGTCTAAGATAAGGGGATGCAACCCCAAAACAACTAAACATAAAGTAAACCTATTCTTATTTGGGAGATTCTCTAACCGACAACCATCACTATGAGCTATGTGATGATACAACATTTCACCCACGCTACCAGAACTGTCCTATACCTTGCTAGAGTATAGGACATCCTCAACTAAGTGGATCCACTAAGCTCTACTAAAAATCAATAAGAATCATCTAAAAAGTATGACCCTTTACCCATGTTGGCATACATGGTTTATGGGGGCTGTGAGTTGTCTGAACTCTCCCCCATATCGGTGCTCAATACTACTCCCAATAATATAATTTATGCTCATATGTTTAAAAAAATATTTCCTCATTCTCAAACTTTGAGATTATTACTCAAAAGGTTCTCTTAAAAGAGATAGTGCTCAAAACTCCTCATGAATTCATTTGGAAATCAAAGTTTCCTCTCATTTTAAATGTAAAAACATTAAATCTTGGGAATACTTAGTTCCCTTATATTCATTTTGGAAAAAAATGAAACTCGACTCTCCTCATCCTCATACTCATTTACTAAAGTCTTTAAACAGATTATAAATAATTGTAAAAGACTTCTCAAAATAGAGTTCATGTCGAATTATGGACGTGAACGACTCAATTCAAGGGTTTCAATAACCATATATAGAACTCAATACTCGAAACTCAATAACTTCAGAACTCAAGGACTCAATGACACTACTCATATCAAGAATGCTCGACTCATAGGGTTCATACGAAATTATGGGCATGACCGAATCAACTCAAGGGTCTAAATGACAATATAGAACTCATGAGTACAACTCTTCTCATTCTCATACTTACTTCCTCAAAACTTAGCTCAAATCGATAGTTGATCTCTAAGGGGTTCACAATTTTACTCAAAGACTCTCTTGAACTTTACTCTCAACTCAACCTTGAATTTGAAATGTGAATTCGAGAATTATGATTAGGATGTAGGGTCTCTCAATGATTAGATGGGGTTTAAATAGTTGATGATAAAAAAATGAGCAAAGACATAGGTTGGAGAGCAAGAGCGCAACGCGAAGAAGGGTTTTTATTTTTGGTCGCGAAATAATTTTTGAAACAGTGGAGTCCACGTCCTCTCCGCGACATGTACCTGGGCGTAGAATTCTACCTGACTTTTCTTCCTCTTACAAACTCGATTCAACTCCTACCCACTTCAGTTCTAAGGTCAAAATTCATGAATTTTCATTACTCGGAACAATATTAGCTAAACCCACACAAGGAACTATCAATTAACTCATCTTATTCGAAAATCCCCACCTCAGGAACTCAACAAGACTTCATTAACAAGGAATAGAGCTAAAACATCAAGAACCCTTCAAGAACTCAAATCATTCAATCTCAATAATGAAATTAAGGATAAAAATCACATGATTGGCGTGTGGGTGAACCAACCCAACACTATGAAAACTTACATTCCTCT
The DNA here is from genome assembly GCA_029582245.1 of Solanum etuberosum. Lineage (NCBI taxonomy): Eukaryota > Viridiplantae > Streptophyta > Magnoliopsida > Solanales > Solanaceae > Solanum > Solanum etuberosum. Next base: position 52,578 of record JAJONR010003125.1, on the reverse strand, counting down.
TAAGAATCAAATCCTTGGCGAAATCTCTCGAAGATCGCAAGAATCTTGAACACTTGAAGATTTTCTCCCTTTTTCTCCTCTTGAACTCCTCTCAAAAACCCTAAGCACTTTTAGGAATAACTAAAACTTCCAATCAGTTTAGACCCCTAAAAGGTTAACAAAAATGGTCTAGTCTAGTGGGGTAAGGAAAAGAACAAAATACCCCTCATTAAATCGGGTAAATTTCCTTAACTAGACAAGCTGAACTCAAACGGGAATATCTCCTTCACCTGAACTCAGATTTTAGCAAACTCAACGACATTGGAAAGAGGACTCAGATATCTTTCATTTGATAACTTATGGGTCTCTTAACTCATCCTGTGCTAAAAGTTATGATTGTTTGAAGTTGACCCAAAACTTAAAAGAACTTACAAATGACTTGAATGAATTCTTCTTTAGTTCTTTTTGGAACTCAAGGTGCTACATCTAGTGACCTTAACACTTAAGAAAAAATTAAATTCCTAGGTAAAATCTTACTCACAACGAAGAATGGTTCGAGTCTTAGCTCAAAAAAAATTCGGGGTGTTACAACTATCTCCTGTTTAGTTGCTTGTGCTATGCTTTCCTTATTATTTGTTGTTTATGCTTGTGTTATATTTTGAGCTTTGTCGTCTTATGCCTACTGAGTAGCAATTTGGTACTCTTACTACACTTATGCTTCCTACAGAACCTAGTTTAAGTTATTGCCATTCATTTAGAGTCGTGTAGAGAAGCTTGGAGTCTCGAGGACTAGGGTGAGCTCCTGTATTTTGGAGTTGTCGGTTTCCATCTATTTTTGGCTAGGCTTAGTATTTATATTTAATTATGAGACTGACTGTACCTATCTAGAATTTCTAAAAGTCTAGTACTCTTATTTTGATTAAATGTTCGATTACTGACTGGTGTCAGTTCTTGGGATGATTCCTTGTGTTGAATTTATATTGATTACCATTTCTTAGATTTGTTATAACATTTATGTTTCTCATTGTTGACTTCCGCTTGGTAGGCAGGTTCTTATGGCTCTTGGCTATGGGCTAGGCTTACCTATTGGAGGAGAATAGTAGGTGTTTTCATGCCTTGAAAAATCGGACCGTGACAGTTTGGTATCAGAGCTCAAGGTTGACCGACATCATTGGTATGAGGGAAAATGACTAGTAGAGACCTACGAATTGGTGCTGAGACATTTATATCCAATCTTTAGGAGGCTATAGGGTATTCTTAGGAAATTTTGTTCTTGACTCTTTATCGTCTGCTTTCACTTCAATTAACCTACAAAACTGCTTCTTTTGAATCTACTCCATCCATGATGTATAGCACGAAGCATTCGATGGACGTGGATGGAGTATCACCACATGATTGGGCTAGAATTCCTCAATCAGGCATGGACCTTGAGGTCGGAGGTATTCTTCAACATTTAGAGAGTCTATAGGCAGCCTAGGCTTCAGTAGGGTCATTCAATATCTTGGTTCTTCAATATTAAGTGTTAGGAGGTTTGAGCTTCTTTGAGGGTACACCTAAAGTAGGTTCTTGGTGCAGTGGGTGCTTCTTAGAGAAGAGTTGGGTTGACCGGTCCCCAGTAGGGTTTATCGTCCATTTCTGACTATGTGTTGGGATTTTTTAAGTGGATTGGATTTAAATCCACATTATTTCCTTTAGATCAAGAGTTGAGTTAGAGGGTTGGCCTTGCCACTCTGGTTAGCGTCAAAGCATATGATATCAGCGGGGTCTACCTCTCCCCAAGTTATGAGTCATGTCAGGGATGTGGAGCAGGCATGTTTTGGGACTTACAATGATAGTGGTAAGAGGCCTCGTCATCAGTACAACAGTGAAAACATTCCACTTCAAGGTGGGTATCCTTTTAGTGAGGGTCATCTTCCTTCTCGACCTATCAGGTCTATGGCAGTAACATCTCAGGCTCCAAGGGGTTATGAGGTAGGTCGTGGTGCCTATGACATGCAGAGTTCGGGCCAGACTACTTTAGGTTGTCATTGTAGACCTCAAGGTGTTGGGTCTAATATTACCCAGTTGGGTCTTCACAATATGTTGCTCTTGGTAATGGGTGTTATGAGTGTGGTAAGGTAGGCCACTATATTAGAGATTGTTGTAGGGACCCTGTGCAATTATTTAGGGTGGTTCTAAGTATGATAAAGGTAGCCAGGGCAGATCATTGTGTTCTTCACGTCCGGATTCGAACTATAGAGAGGTTTCTATGATTGTAGAGGGTTTGAACACTAGTCTAGATAGTGCCTTAAGCGGGGGTTGCTTTTCTGATACATTCCAGACATCTAATACTCCCCAAGCTAGGGTGGTCAGACCTTGTTGTACTTGTGAGGATATTATCCATTGGTCTAAAGCTTGTCCCCAGCGTGGGACCATGATGAGAATTATTCAATTAGATCAGTCTCATGGGTTATCGGCTCCTTCGGTCAGAGATGGTGCCATTTGTATTGCAAGTACTACATCAAGTATTCAGGTTGAGGTTAGACATGGTCTGTTCTTTGCTTCTGTAGGCCGAATTTAGGTCAAGGCTCCAGGTATCCCTTATTTGGATGCGATTTCAAGGCTTTACCTCTTTGTTCTTTTTTTTCTTTGATTTGGGGTTATCATACCTATTCAGATTTATTTGGCTTATTATCTACCATTGGCCGGTTATTGCGGCTTGATTTTTTTGAGGATTGCGTATCTTTTTTGCTCCTATAGTTGATTTCTTAAATTAGTGGATTGTCTTGGCGGTATTACTTCGATCGAGAATAGTGGTAACTCCTTGTGTTTGTGCCTCGATAGTTCTGTTGTGGTTGTGGCCTTTGGATTGTTGGTTTCCCTTTTGACCACCCTTGTTGTGTGTTTTTTTTGTAATATCAATCCTTGTTTGACAGGTGGCTAGACTAACTTTTTTCAATTTGAGTTTTGTGTGTTGTAGGGCCTAGTTGACTTAAGAGATTGTCTTAGTTATGTGTCGTCCCTTTTGAGTAGTAGGTGGGAGATTGCTATTTTTATGAGTTGTGTGTTGGGTAATTTTTCATCTTTAATTTTGGTTTTGGTTGCTTTATTCATTTGCCTTAGCCTTTTCTCAATTGCGGAGCTTTGTTTTCACTCGTTTGGCCCCTTTTGGATTTTTCCTCTTCTTGTGGTCCTAGAGTTTGGTTATGGCTAGCCGAATTTGGAGGTGTGATTCCTTGTTTTGCCTTGATTGTTGTTGTATTGGTTCTTTGCTATTGTGTTGATAGATCTTGAGGTTGGTGTGTGATTTAGAATCAAAATGGCGATGTTCATCGGTGGTTTCATACTTTAGCTTCTACTAGACAATTGAAATTCGCTAAGAAGGTCCACCTTCAAGATGGGGTCAAAGTAATTTGTGGGATCCGTGATTTGGTTTTTGTTCAGGATGTGAAGTTTGCTTTTATCATGATTGGTAGCTTGTGGATTTCGTTGATGGGAAGTTGGTGTCCTTGGGCCATTACCAGCCAATTGACTATGTTGATACATAGACAACCGACTTGGTTTCCCTTGGGATGGGATGTTTAGCCTGGGTTGGTGGTGGTGGAGTAATTTGTGGACCCATGCAATCAGTTTTTCAGAAGTTTCTTTGCTTAGAGTAGGTCACTGAAATGGGGCTCAATGTAAACTTATCGTTCACAGGGTGGTCATCCTTTGGATCAGTGTGGTTAGCTTCATAAGGTTGTGTTGCAGCTGGATTTATTAGTCTTTGAGAGGCAGGAGTGGATTTTGGGCTTTTCCCTGGGTTGAGTTCCTTGTTATAGATGTTGTCGTTCCTCGATGTTTAGATGAAGTATGTTCTTCTAGCGAGGTTTATCTTGTGGGGTCTTGCAGGTGAATTTCAATTGGTGCTAGAGATGTTCGGGATAGCTAAGGACCGGTAGAACGCTATTAATGGTTAGAAGATGTGAGATGCGGAGCATAAGGTTAGTTTTTCAATTTAGGAGTTAGGCTACATCTGCCATTATCCTATGTTTTCTTTATTCTATGGTTTTGCTATGGTGTTTGTCTTGTATGATGAATCAGGTGCTTTTAGGCAAGTTTGGTTCTGTTGGGCGAGAGTTTGGAGCCTAAAATGGACTTAGGGGAGTTTTGGGAGTTTTGAAGTGAACTTGAGGATTTCCCTCTTTGATTGCATTCCGGGTTGGCGTTGTTTGATTTGAGAGGGTGTCTGAGGGTCTGGCAATGCATGCAAACCCGATATCCTCATATTTTCATGCCTTTAGGTTGTTGCTATCCTTCTAATTTTGCAGACAAAAGTTCTTTTAGTAGTTGATATTGTAATGACCTATATCTCTATTTTCCAATCTTCTTAGCATTTAGAGATTTCCTTTAGCGACCCCAAGTCATTTAAGACTTGTTGGGAGTGATAGTTCAGTCACATGGTCGTTCATTTAGGTTTTGTATAAGTTTTTGTGTTTTGGAGCCTTTGAAACTTGAACGGTTATCTTTGGTCAAAACTCCAGGAAGATGTCCTTAGAATGCAATTCTGACGGATTCATCAGCTCCGAAAGGGCCATTTTAGACTAGGGGGATGGTTGGTTTGGGTACCGAGACTTTTTCTGTGAGGTTGTGCCGTTAGGCATTTTATCTTTGAAGCTTAAGCCAAGGTTTGACTTTGGTCAACATTCTTGGTAACCATGCTTGGGTGAGAATTTCGTCAGCACGGTTAGCTCCAACATGTTGAGTTTGGTCTAGAATAACTTTTTAGGCGGTTCTCGAGGCTTTTAGTCTCATTTTGAGTACCTTTGTAGATTTTAGCTTAAATTGGAACTTGAGGGTGGGACTCACTTTTATCGAGACGACCTCATATGGAAGTTTTGATGATTCCAATGAGTCTGAAATGTCAAATCTGATGGGGTTACATATTTTGTTTGCACCCACAACGTTCCGAATGAATCCCGGGCACCAGAGCGACCAGTTTCGACTATTTAAATCCCTAATTTTCAGCTTCAATCCTCATTTTAAAAACGTGGTTTCTTGAGCTACATAGCTCCAATTTAGTTAAATTCAGTTGCGTTGGATCGGGTTTTCACGTGGTTACGTGTTGAAGTGATCAAAGAAGCTTTGAATTCATGGTTTCAAGGTAATTTCATCTCGGAAAGGGCTGCCCAAGTTTTTTACTGGTGATTTTGGGTTAATTATTGCATGGGCTGGTTTCTCCCTTTCCGAGCATCGAATTGTGTCTCATTTTGGGAACAAGCTCGGTAAAGAGTTTAGGACCCTTAAATGGAGTCAATTTTGGGATTCCAGGTGCGGGTCCCATATTGCCATTTTTTAATCAATTTTGGGTCCATTTTTTTATTCTTTTAATTTTAGTGTGTAAAGGTCCGTAATGACATTATGATATGTAATTTGTTAGTGTGGGGGTGTTTCAAGACATTTCGGAAGTGGACTGCCCTTGTGCGCTAGATTTGGAGTGCTCGTGATCGGCTTCGAGGTATGCTTTGGTCTACTTTCTTGATTGGGCGTCTTAGATAATGACTAGTATGGAGTTCATGTGATTTTGGATTGTACTTGCCAGGTATTTAGCTTTCCTTTTTTTATTGCATCTTTTCTTGACTTCATAGGAGCCTTGGGCTTATTGTGTATATTGGGATCCTTAGTTAGTCTTGTAGCTTCGCTTGTGGTGTAAATGATCTTTCTTATCCTTGTTAGGATTGATTCGTGGTAGCCTTAGACCAGGCTAGACCTTAGATGCTTTAGATTTTTATTGCCTTCTAGTTATGATTTGCTCTCTTTAGGGCTTGTTTTTCTTCGTTCTCCTTGTGTTGATGTTTGTGACCTTGGTGGCTCATCGTAACTGTGGGTTGGTCCTAGTTGTGCTCAATCTGAGATTGGAGCGATGTGATTTCTTAACCCCTTCTCTTGTTGTTTAGAGGTAGGCATATTGTATCCTTACTGAACTTATGTTTATATTGTTGGGCCCGAGGCCGTGTGCGAGGACCAGTTGGATCTCACGTTAGTACTCTCCGCCATGATAGCGTGTTTTGGTTGAATGTGTATTTATTTGAATTGGAGTGCTTTGTTTGGATGTTGGAGATGGCACGTAGTGTATTATTTGTTCATTCTCACAAATTCATTGTACAATCTCGGTTTATGCATTGGCATATTCATCATTCATGTTGAAACATTATTTTACTCGACTCTATTCTAAACTTGTTTTAATGAGAATCATACTACCTGGATCACTTGATTTTTGGTTTTTGAGATTACGAGGTGTTAGGGACTTGCTTCTTTCATACTTGAGATATTAGAGGCATCTGGGATGAGCTTAGTTTTAACGTGACTACCCGGTGCATCAACGCAGTTTCTTGGATGCTTTATGTCTTACTTACGCCCCTGAGTTACTCTTGCTAGTTGGGCTGGGAGTTTACTGTTTGGATGGGAGGATTTGATTTGCATGAGATCCTTGTCACTCCCCGAGCCTACACCTCGGACGTGGCCAACATATGAGAATCATTGCTGGTCCCCAAGCAAACCCTTGGCCTGGCTGACTACTTAGCGGAAGACTTACTCAAGCGATAAAAGGCTTAAAATAGAATTTTTGAACATTTAAACTTGAAGTAAATAATCAACTCAAATTGTCTTTAAAATACTCAATAACACAAGTTTAATAGTTTGCAAAAACATCTCGAGGAAAAGTACATAGTGAAAGACTCCTGAACTCCATCTATTTATGAAGCCTCTAATGTTTAAGATAGATGTCGGGACAAGACTCACGACGCCTTAAAACAACTAAATTGAAAGTAAATGTGAAGTCCTACAGAATTGAAGGAGGCTCACCAAAAGCTAGCTGGAGTGTAGAGTGATCTCAATGAAGAGCCTGTTGATGATCCTAAACGCATGTATCTGCATCATAAAAAGATGCAGGTCGAATGACATCAGTACATTCAATGTACGAGTATGTAATATAGCCGAGGCGAAATAACCGAAAGAAAGGACTGCAATAAATATAGCATAAACTCAATTGAATGTGAAGAATTAAAGGAATGAAATCATTTAAACTTTAAAAAATACTTACTCATCTCTGAAACTCAACATAATAAGTGATACAATGAATATACACTTTTAACTCTATTTGGGAGATTCTCTAACCGACAACCATCACTATGAGCTACGTGATGATACAACGTCTTATCCAGCCTGCCAGAACTGTCCTATATCATGTCGGAATATAGAACCTCTCAACTAAGTGGATCCACTAAGCAATAAGGATTCATCTAAAAAGTATGATCTTGTATCCATGTTGGCAAGACATGGTTTATGGGGGCTGTTAGTTGTCTGAATTCTCCCCCATATCGGTTCTCAATACTACTCTAAAAAATATATATAATCATGCTCAGTTGTATAAAACATACTCTTTCTCTAGTTTGAGATGATTGCTCAAACTTTCCTCTTAAAAGAGGTAACTGCTCTGAATTATCTCTGAAAAAGGCCTCTTTAAGAAGTAACTACTTTGTACTCAATCTTTCTGAAAACTCTTTTACTTTTCTGAAACTCTGCTTTACTTTCTAAAAAATAGTTTAAAATCATTGTTTATTGTGATCTGATCATTGATGACTTGGGAAGTCATACTGCATAACCATTGATGGCTTATTTAGATGTAATACTTCATACACATTGATGGCATACTCGACTGCCATACTAAGCATGAATCATAGTTCTCTTCTCAATGTAACAAAATGATACATTTTGGGACTAGTTAGTTCCCTAATACTCGTTCTCAAACTCCTCTTTACTTTCTCAAAAACTCAGTTTAAGCAAAAATGATGACTTTAAAAGATTCTCAAAACTTATAACTCAAAATAGGGTTCATGCTAAAATATAGACATGAACAACTCAACTCAACTTAAGAATCTCAATAACAATATAGAAAAACTCAATACTCAGAATTCAACCATACTACTTATCTTAAGAATACTCAATTAATAGGGTCTATGCTCAAATATAGACATAAACGAATCAACTCAAGAATCCCAATGCATACGGTGTAGCAATTCAATAATTAGGAATAGAATTTCAAAAAGAATCAGGAACTCAAGAACTCTTTTTTTTTTTAAATTAAAAATGGAACTGAAGAACTCAAAATCAACTCATATCAAGAATACTCAAATCGAAGAATAGAACCTAGATTACTCTTTTACTGATTTGAAAGTAGATGTAGGGCGTGAGGACGAACTAGTCCAGTACTACTCTAGCCTTACATACCTGGAAGAACAAAGTTCTTGGCGAGATTGAAGAAACTTAAAGAAAACTCAAAACCCTAGCTTTTCTCCTCTTGGAACCTTGATCTATTGTCTTGAAGTGTTAATGAATATAAAAGAATTGATTAATACTTTCTAAGCCCTTAATTAGGTGTAAAACATCATGGTTTAGGCTTAGAATATGGGTTAAAAGGACGTAGTTAAGTACCAAACGCATATAGGAAAGACCAAAACAACCCCAACTTAAAAGAGGGAGGAGGTGCTTTAAAGGGAGGTTTCACGGACCGTGAAGCACTTCAAGGGCTGTATAGCCGGTCGTGAAGCATCACCTTCCCGACAGAGCATCACTAAAATGGGCATAACTTTTTAGTATGAGCTTGAAATGAGGTAAACTTGGTGGCGGTGTAAAGAGGACTCAAAGACCTTTAACTTGATAGGTTATAAGCCACTAATTCGTTATGTGCTGAGAGATATGGTCATTTGAAGATGACCCAAGTAAAATCTCATATTGGAACTCAATCGGTAAGAAAGAATTCAACTCAACTTTGTGCTAGAGGATTCTAGTGACTTTAATTCATATCAAAAATCATTTCCACACTAAAGAATTGACCTTTACACATATGAGCAATTTAAGAATCACCCGGTACGATCTTATTCACAAATGAAGAATGGTTTAGGTATTAACTTAGAAATTTTTTAGGTGTTACAATTTCTGCCCCTTGGGATCATTCGTCCTCGAATGATGGTTAAACTAAGAATGGTAGGGAAAAGAGTTACTATCACTACTTATGAGATTTCCTACGAACATAGGTGGAATCGATTGATACTAATAGTTTTGAAACTGGACTAGAGCACATAAGTGATGAACGATATGAGTTTGAACATAGTCATACTCTATCTGAAATTATTTGACATGAAACAAGGATATCTGGGTACAAAGTAAGAACAAAAATACTATCCCTTAAGCGATAGACTGATAGCTTTCAAGTTTAGCAACACTTGCCACCCTGCTCTTTAGGAATACTACTCATCATCACCATCACACAACTGAAAAGGGATGATTGAAAAAGCTTAGAGGTAAAGATCATAATTATGATTCATTCGAGAAATCTCATATAAGAATATGCATGACATAACGTTATGTTGCTAGCCACTGAGAGTAAATCATGAATTCGCGAGACTGAGCATACTATGAGACACGAGTGCTTATATGAATAGTTTCATATTATGAGGTTGATATCCATAACTTTATGGAGTAAGATTGAGATCAATGGGCTAAAGTCTTTACCCCTTATTCTGGGAACTGAGCATAGATATGAATATGTCTGAAGTGTATGAGCATAAGTCATGAACACAATTCTAATATTAGATACATCAACATGATGTGATAACGACTGAACTTTGAGGAATATGCTAGAGTATGAATGGATTGATATATCTCTAAAACTCTTTCAAAACACATCGTTATCTGATTCTCCATACTTGACTTGGTTTCTCATCTTATCATCTCCCCCCTTAGATTTGAAGCTGATACTTTAAAGCTATGGATCTATTCCATCTTTTCTAAACTAGTCTATATTCACTCTACTCTAATACTCGACAAAATGCTAATCTCATGTCTACAAAACTCTGCATGTGCATATACTAAGATTCCTTCTAGGACTTCTTTCTAAGTTGCTTCTCTTAACTTCTTCCTGCTTCTATAGAAGTCTTTCTATAATCGTTACCTGCATTGGCTTATAAAGCTGCTTAATCTAACTCTTAATAATCTGACTTCTCCTTCTTAGCCCAATAATACCGTCCTTCTAAATTCATATCTACCTAATTGGAGAAAACTTGAACTATACTCAAGAGGCTCATCATTGACTATACATGATCCCTTCGAAAAACTCTTAAGGGTAATAAATAATGCTTACATCAGCCTACCCCACATTGAAAGCTCAACTATACTATCCAGGCACACGTGAAAAAATCATAAACTTAATTAGAACCTCGTCTAACTGCATAGGATCTCGGGTACACCTCGTAATGCTCTTGTTAATCTAATGACTTAGCCACACCACCTTGATCTCATTTAAGAGTCATAATACCAAACTTGTACCACTCACACTTATCAAAAGTAACACCTTAATTTCTCACCTAATTTATGTCAAACCTACTAGATCAGATCTCAAACTAACATCATCACCCTCATGTTATCATCCTTTTTATCACGACACTCGTCTCAAATTCAAGCTTAGTGTTTAGTACTAAACACGGATCTCAATATAATTTCTCATGTATTATACTAACTTACGAGTACTAGATAAAATTAAGAAACACTCGCCCACTAAGACCTCATGACAAGTAGTTAATCTTTATCTCTCAGTCTACATACTTATAGTTTACCGTCACATTTCCTTTCACAACTTAAGTACTATTTACCCATTCACTATACATCATTGCCAAATTAGTTCTACAACCCTCTGAACATCATGGCTAGCCAAAACAAATCATAAGCCTAGCTTAGATATATCACCTCATTAATACTCTGCTATTTTATTCAGACCTATATTTGGCCTTCACTAACACAATGTTACATTGACATAAATTCCTTTCTAGTTAAAGTATACTCTAACTCATCCATACTATTAACTCTTACTCTACCTCATATCATGAAATCTACAAAAACTCATCAATTCTTATTCTACCCATAACGGAAAACTCCTCATTAATAACTTACTGGGTGCATGACTGCAACAACATAAATTACTTCATCACTATCTCTTTTTCTTAGATTACTATACCTCTAAATGCATTCTTCTAACTTTGGGCACTTTTACTATTACTGTTTATAACATCAGAACTCATACTATCTTTTCAGGTGAAAATACTACCCAAGCTCTAAAACACACTTCCTCATAAGGGTCTCAACTGAAACAAGGTTTAGAGAAGAGAGCCTGGGAGTACATCTCACTTTTAACTTGAACGCACAATTCATATGAATAAGAGTGCATTCTTTCAAATCTCAACACTTAAGCTCACTCACGGTTTTCTCTCAAGCCCCTCTGCAGTCTCATGACTTTCTAAAGACTTTTGTTGAGAATAACTCATCGATAAGGATATGCGCTTTGCTTTTCAACTATCTTGAGTATGAGGAGTAGTCGAATGGATTTGAGAAACGCACGAGTTTGAATAAATTATTTATGATATAGTTCTACTGTACGATTTAGAGTATGAAAGAAGAGAAACTTTTCTTAATTTTTTATAGTCCCTCATTTATAGAAGTGGGGCCCTCACAACCATAAAAACAAACTTATTGACAGGGCTTCATAGATACCCTATGACACTTGAACTTTGTGATCTGATACCAAGTTTTTCATGCCCCAATCCTATACTTTGGATATGACCGGCACTCGAGAATAATTATTGGTCCCCAAGCGAACCCTTGACCTGACTGACTACTTAGCCGAAGACTTACTCAAGCGATAAAAGGCTTAAAATAGATTTTTTGAATATCTAAACTCAAAGTAAATACTCAACTCAAACTGTTTGTAAACTACTCAATAACACAAGTATAATAATTTGCAAACACATCTCAAGGAAAAGTACATACTAAAAGACTCCTCAACTCTATCTATCTATGAAGCCTCTAATGTTTAACATAGGTGTCGGAACAAGACCCACGATGCCTCAAAACAACTAAACTTAAAGTAAATGTGAAGTCCTACGGAAATAAAAGAGGATCACCAAAAGCTAGCTGGAGTGTAAAGTGATATAAAAAAAGCACATGTTGATGATCCTAAACACAGGTATCTACATCATAAAAATATGTAAGTCGAATAATATTAGTACATTGAATGTACGAGTATGTAATATAGCCGAGGCGAAATAACTGAATGAAAAGACTGCAATAAATATAGAATAAACTCAACTAAATGTAAAGAATTAAAGGAATGAAATCATTTAAACTTTACAAAAATACTTACTTATCTTTGAAACTCAACATAATAAGTGATCCAATAAAAATACACTTTTAACTCTATTTGGGAGATTCTCTAACTGGGTACCATTATTATGAGCTACGTGATGATACAACATCTTGTCCATGCTACAAGAACCATCATATATCGTGCCGGGATATAGAACCTCTCAACTAAGTGCATCCACTAAGCAATAAGGATATATCTTAAAAGTATGATCTTGTACCCATGTTGTAAAGACATGGTTTATGGGGGTTGTGATTTTTTTGAACTCTCCCCGACATCGGTGCTCAATACTACTCCCAATAATATATATACTCATGCTCAGATGTATAAAACATACTCTTTTTCTAGTTTGATATAATTGCTCAAACTATCCTCTTAGAGAGGTAATTGCTCTGAAATATCTCTGAACTCATTGCTCATTTAGAAAACAATGTTTCTCTTGCTCAATATAAAAATACTCTTTCTGGGTTGAGATAATTACTTTAAAAGGCCTCTTTAAGAGGTAACTGCTCTGTACTCAATCTTTCTGAAAACTCTTTTACTTTTCTGAAACTCTGCTTTAGTTTCTAAAAAATAGTTTAAAATCATTGTTTTGTTGTGATCTGATCATTGATGAATTGGGAAGTCATACTACATAAACATTGATAGCATATCTAGATGTTATACTTCTTACACATGGATGGCATACTCGATTGTCATACTAATCATGAATCATAGTTCTCTTCTCAATATAACAAAATAATACATTTGAGACTACTTAGTTCCCTTATACTCTTTCTCAAACTCGTCTTTACTTTCTCAAAAACTCAGTTTAAAGCAAAAATGTTGGCTTTAAAAGATTCTCAAAACTTATAACTCAAAATAGGGTTCATGCTGAAATATAGACATGAACAACTCAACTCAAGGATCTCAATAACAAAATAGAAAAACTAAATACTCAGAACTCAACGATACTACTTATCTTAAGAATAATCAACTAATAGGGTTCATGTTGAAATATAGACATGACAATTCAACTCAAGGATGTCAATACCAATATAGAAATACTCAATACTCAAAACTCAACGATACTACTTATCTTTAAAATACACAATTAATAGGGTTCATGCTGAAATATATACATAAACAAATCAACTCAAGAATCCCAATGCATACCATGTAGCAATTCAATAATTAGGAATAGAATTTCAAAAAGAATCAGGAACTCAAGAACTCAAAATCAACTTATCTCAATAATACTCAAATCTAAGGATAGAACCCTAGATTAATCTTTTACTGATTTGAAAGTAGATTTAGGGTGTGAGGATGAACTTGTAACACCTCGGTCTTAGAAAGAGTTAATTTTAGAAAGAACTAAATTGTAAAGAACCAATTTGATATTTGTTCAAGTTATGCTTAATTTGTGAGTTTTGGTTCAACTTCAAACGACCATAACTTTCAGTACAGGATGTGTTAGGTTACCCATACAATATCAAATGAAAGATCTTGAGTCCTTTTTCCAATGCCACCGAGTTTTGCTAGATTCCGAGCTCGGATAAGGGAGATATGCATGTTTGAGTTCAGCCTTTCCAGTTAAGGAAATTCATCCGAATTAAGGAGGGGTATTTTGGTCTTTTCCTTACCCCACTAAGTTCACACATTTTTCCACCCAGATTAGGTCAAAGCTGATTAAAATCAGTTTACGCTAAAGTCTAAAAGCATTTGGAAAGTTAGAGAAAAGTTCAAGAGGAGAAAAGGGAGAAAAACTTCAAGCGTTCAAGATTTCTTGCGATTTTTGAAGATCTTCACCAAGAATTTGATTCTTTCGAGGTATATAAGCTTTCATAGTGATGGGTTAGTTCACCCTCACGCCTATCATGAGTTTCTTTATTAAATTTCATCCATTAAAATCCATGTATTGAGGTTCTTGATGAATTTCTTTAGGTTTCGTTCTTCATTATTTGTAAATGGGGTTTTGAGGAATTCTTGAGGTGAGGGTTTTGAGTTTGAGGGATGTTCTCGAGGAGAATTGAGTAGATTTTCATTTACTTATGTTGGTTTAACGAATCTATGAGAGTTTGGAAGAAATAAATTGATTCTAGGTGAATTAGAGCAAAAAATCGAGAAGAAAAATTTGTCGAAACTTTCTGGAAAAAGGCTGGGGTGCCGCGCCCCCGATGTGCAAGCAGGGCTGGCGTGGGGCACCAACAGTGCGCCAGAAACCAGCCCCAGTAAGGGGAGGCCTGGTGCGATGCGCCACCCCTGCACCACAAGCGTCATGCCACTTTTCTTCTTCGTTCTCGTTCCGCACTTGTTCCTTTGAGTCGAGCTTTCATTCCCTTCTTAATCCTAACTATTTAACCCTTTATTAATCATAGAGAGATCCTATATATCATGAATCATAACTCTTGATTTCACATTTCAAATTCAAGATAGAGTTAAGAGTAAAGTTCGAGGGAGTCCTTTGAGTCGTTTTGAGAAGTCTTTTACAAACTTTTAAAACTTGTTTTAAGACTTGAGTACTTGAGAATGAGGATGAGGAGAGTTGAGATCATGTTTTCAAAACGAATATAAGGAAACTAAGTATTCCCAAGAGTAAATTTTTTACATTTAAAATGAGAAGAAACTTTGATTTCCAAATGAGTTCATGAGGAGTTTTTGAGCACTATCTCTTTTAAGAAAACCTTTTGAGTAATAATCTCAAAGTTTGAGGATGATAAAATGTTTTTAAACATAGCATGAGTTATATTATTGGGAGTAGTATTGATCACCGATATGGAGAGGAGTTCAAACAACTCAAAGTCCTCATAAACCATGTATGCCAACATGGGTAAATGGTCATACTTTTTAGATGATTACTTATTGCTTTTAAGCATAGCTTAGTGGATCCACTTAGTTGAGGATGTCTTATACTCCGTCAAGGTATAGGACAGTTCTGGCAGTGTGGGCGAGCCGTTGTATCATCACATAACTCATAGTGATGGTTGTCGATTAGAGAATCTCCCAAATAAGAGTAAAAGAGTTATTATTGTATTTTTAGATACATTGAGTTATTATCTACTGTTAAAAGCTTTATTTATACTGTATCTTTATTGTTGCTTTTATATTGAATTCAGTTGAGGTAAGTGGAGTTGAGTTGAGTTGAGATGAGGTGAGTATGTTCTTTCCTTTTTATCAGTTCAAGCTTATGTCTGTTCTTTAGGGTTCCCCTTGCATGCTCGTACATTTCATGTACTGACGCCATTTTGCATGCATATTTCATCATGCAGATACAGGTAATCAGGGTCATCAACAGGCACTCTGTGGATACCACTTGTAGTTCCAGAGTATCTTTGGTGAGCCTCCTTGCTTCGGAGGGTACCACATTTACTTTCAGTCGATTTAGGATGTCGTGGGTCTTGTCCCGGCTTTCATCATAGTTGTTAAACACTTCGTAGACAATAGTGTTTTAAGAAGTATGTTTCATTTTCAATTGTTAATGTTCAAGACTTGAGTTGCCTCTTTTGGCCATTTGAATGTTTTTAAATATTCTGAGTTATTTATTTTGAGACTTTTGAGAAACCTTTACTTTTGAGTTCATATGTTGTTGAGTAAGTCTTCCATTGAGTATTGAGCCAGGCCAAGGGTACACTTGGGGACCAACAATGGTTCTTGAGTGTCGGCCACGCCCAGGGTGTAGGCTCGGGACGTGAAAAACTTGGTATCAGAGCACAAAGTTCAAGAGTCCTAGGGTGTCTATAAAGTTGTGTCTGTAGAGTCATTATTATCGGTGTGAAGCGCACCACATCTATAATTAGGAGGCTACGACATTTAGGAAATATATCACTTCTTTCATACTCTTTTCGTGCGAAAGAGTTCAACTCTATAAAAGTTTCTTTCTAATTCGTCCTTGCGCGTATCTTTCAGATCATGCCTTCACGAAGAGTTGTTTGAGGTCATCCTGCTAGGAGGAATGTTGATCTTCAAGATCAAGGGGTACCCAATGCACCAGAAGTGCAACCCCAAGGAGAGGTCACGAATGCTGAGTTTCGGGATGCTATCCGAATGTTGAATCAAGTGTGAACAACCAAGCTGGGCAAAAGAGAGGGATTCGGCAGGATGTGGTTGATACATCCAAGATCCGTGAGTTCTTGAGGATGAATCCTCCAGAATTCACAGGGTCAAGTGTTACTATAGATAAAGAAAACTTTGCGGAAGAGTTGCAGAAAGTGTTTGAGTGATGCATATTGTAGATGTTGAGCATGTGGAGTTAGCTGCATACCAACTGAAGGGTGTTGCTAGAATTTGGTACGGCCAATGGAAGAAGAGCACAGCTGAAGGGGCACCAATTGTGAGCTGGGTTGTGTTCGAAATTGCCTTCATGGGGCGTTTCTTTCCCTGTGAGCTGAGAGAGGTAAAGGTAAGAGAATTCCTCACTCTTAAGCAGGAATCCAAGAGTGTGCATGAGTACAGCCTCAAGTTCACTCAACTATCCCGTTATGCTCCGGAGATAGTTGCTGATATGAGGAGCAGAATGAGCTTGTTTGTGTCTGGGTTGTCTCGCTTGTTGAATAAGGAGGGTAAGGCCACTATGTTGATAAGGGACATAGACATAGAGAGGCTTATGAACCATATACAACAGGTTGAGGAGGACAAGTTGAGAGATAGGGAAGATTTCAGCAATAAGAAGGCTAAGACAACAGTTAATGAATTCGGGCAGAAAAAGGTCGGTAATGTGAACCGGTCATCTTTCTAACAAAAGTCAACTGGACCTGCTCCATCATCTACTAGTGCACCTGCACCAAAGAACAGAGGTGAGTTTAGGAATCAGAGTTCGCAGAACTTTAGAGCTAGACCTTCCCAATCTCAAGGTAGTGTGGCACAAGGGGCTAATTGGACTCTTACATGTGCTAAGTGTGGTAGGAACCACCCAGGAGCGTGTCGTGATGGCTCCACTAGTTGCTTCAAGTGTGGTCAAATAGGTCACTTCATGAGAGAGTGCCCTAAGAATGGGCAGGGTAGTGGTAATGGGGGCAATAGAGCCTAATCTTTTTCAGCGGCTACGCCAGACAGAGCTGCACCTAGAGGAGCTGCTTCATGGACAGGCAGAGGAGAAAACCGTCTGTATGCTATTACCAGTTGCCAAGAGAAAGAGAATTCACCTGATGTTGTCACTGGTATGATCAAAGTCTTTACTTTTGATGTACATGCATTGTTTAATCTAGGTGCGAATCTATCTTTTGTGACTCCGTATATTGCTATGAGTTTTGATATTCTTCCCGAACAAATTCTTGAGCCCTTCAGTGTTTCCACACCAGTTGGTGAGTCTATTTTATCTAACAGAGTTTATCGTAATTGTGTCATCTCTGTCAATCACAAGGACACCATGGCTGACTTAGTCGACTTAGATATGGTGGACTTTGATGGTATTCTAGGTATGGACAGGCTTCATGTTTGTTATGCCTCAGTTGATTGTAGAACTTGAGTTGTAAAGTTCCAGTTTCTTAATGAGCTAGTTATAGAGTGGAGGAGTAGTTCAGTAGTGCCTAAGGGTCATTTTATTTCTTACCTTCAGGCCAGAAAGTTAATTTCCAAGGGGTGCATCTATCACTTAGTCCGAGTTAATGACTCAAGTGTTGAGAGGCCACCTATTCAGTCAATTCCAGTTGTGAGTGAGTTTCCAGAGGTCTTTCTAGATGATCTTCTCGGAGTCCCTCCTGAGAGAGAAATTGACTTCGGTATAGATATTTTTCCTGATACTCGACCTATCTCTATTCCTCCATATAGAATGGCTCCCGTTGAGTTGAAAGAGTTAACAAAGAAATTGAAAGATCTTCTTAATAAGGGTTTCATTCGACCTAGTGTCACACCTTGGGCACTCCAGTCTTATTTATGAGAAAGAAACATGGTTCTCTTAGGGTGTGTATTGACTACCGCCAATTGAACAAGGTTACTATAAAGAATAAGTATCCCCTTCCGAGAATTGATGATCTATTTGATCAACTTAAGGGTGCCACTTGCTTTTCTAAGATACACCTCAGATCGGGCTATCATCAGTGAAGAGTAAGGAAAAGTGACATCCCGAAGACAGCATTCAGGACCCGCTCTGGTCATAATAAGTTTCTGGTTATGTCTTTTTGTTTAACTAATGCTCCTGCAGTGTTCGTGGACCTTATAAACAAAGTGTTTAAGCCATAGCTGGACATGTTTGTTATCGTCTTCATTGATGACATCCTAATTTATTCAAGGAATGAGGAAGATCATGCTAGTCATCTCAGAGTAGTCCTTCAAATCTCAGAGATGGAGAGTTGTATGCCAAATTTTCCAAGTGTGAGTGTTGGCTTGAGTCAGTGGCTTTCTTAGGCCACATTATTTCTAGTGAAGGGATTCGAGTTGACACTTAGATGATTGAGGCAGTGCAGAACTGACCCAGGCCCACATCTCCAACTGATATTAGGAGTTTCTTGGGATTGGCTGGTTTTTATAGAAGGTTCATGGAGGGGTTCTCACATATTTCATCCCCATTGACATGGTTGACTCAGAAGACAGCAAAGTTTTAATGGTCTGAAGCTTGTAAGAAAAGCTTTCAGAAATTGAAAATGCGGTTGACTACTGCCTCAGTGTTGACCTTACCAGTGGGTTCACAAGGCTTTGTGGTGTATTGTGATGCGTCCAGAGTTGGACTGGGTTGTGTATTGTTGCGGAGTGGCAAAGTTATAGCTTATGCCTCCAGATAGCTTAAGATTCACGAGAAAAATTACCCAACCCATGATCTAGAGTTGGTTGCTCTAGTGTTTGCTTTGAAAATATGGTGTCACTATCTCTATGGTGTTCATGTAAATGTGTTCACCGATCACAAGAGTCTTCAGTATGTATTCAGCCAGAAAGAGCTTAATCTCAGACAGAGGAAGTGGTTGGAGTTACTCAAAGAATATGACATAAGTATTCTTTATCACCCAGGTAAGGATAATGTTGTTGCTGATGCTTTGAGAAGGTTATCTATGGGTAGTACTGCCCATGTTGAGGAAGGCAAGAAAGAATTAGCCAAAGATGTGCATAGACTTGCACGATTGGGAGTCCGGTTTATGGATTCCAATGAAGGTGGAGTAGTGGTGATGAATGGGGCTGAATCATCACTAGTGTCTGAAGTGAAGGAGAAACAAAACCAAGACCCTATTTTGCTTTAATTGAAAGCGATTGTTCATAAGAAAAAAATGATGGATTTTGAACAAGGGGTAGATGGTATGTTGAGGTATGAAGGTAGATTGTGTGTACAAAAGGTGGATGAGCTCCAAGAGAGGATCATGGAGGAAGCCCATAGCTCCAGATACTCTAACCATCTTGGTTCCACAAAGATGTATCGTGACTGGAGAGAAGTCTATTGGTGGAGTAGTATGAAGAGGTGTATTGAAAGTTCGTTGCTAAGTGCCTGAATCGCCAACAAGTCAAGGTAGAGCACCAAAGGCCCGATGGTATGGCTCAGAACATAGATCTTCCGAAATAGAAGTGGGAGATGATCAATATGGATGTCAATACTGGTTTGCCGCGGTCTCGCATACCGCATGATTCGATTTGGGTGATTGTAGATCGGATGACTAAATCAACCCATTTCATACCGGTAAAGACTAATTATTCAGTAGAAGATTATGTCAGATTATATATTCAAGAGATAGTCAGAATTCATGGAGTTCCAGTGTCCATCATTTCAGATAGATGTGCGCAATTCACTACATAATTTTTCAAATCTTTCCAGAAGGGTTTGGGTTCGAAGGTGAACCTTAGTACTGCTTTCCATCCTCAGACTGATTGTCAAGAAGAGCGTACGATTCAAACTTTAGAGGATATATTCAGGGCGTGTGTGATCGATTTCAAGGGTAATTGGGATGATCAGTTACCTCTCATTGAGTTTGCTTACAACAACAGTTATCACTCTAGCATCCAAATGGCTCCCTATGAGGCTCTTTATGGGATAAGATGTAGATATCCTATTGGATGGTTTGAAGTTGGTGAAGCTGGGTTGATAGGATCAGACTTGGTTTATCAAGCTATGGAGAAAGTGAAGATCATTCAAGAAAGGTTGAAGACAGCGCAAAGTCGTCAAAAATCCTATACATATGTTAGGAGAAGAGACTTGGAGTTTGAGGTGGATGATTGGGTTTACCTGAAGTTTTCCCCCAGGAAAAGTGTTATGAGATTTGGCAATAAAGGGAAGCTTAGTCCCTGGTATATTGGTCCTTACAGGATATCCAAGAGAATTGGCAATGTAGCTTATGAGTTTGAGCTACCACTAGAGTTAGCAGCAGTCCATCCGGTGTTTCACATTTCTATGTTGAAGAAGTGTATGGGCGATCCTTCACTTATAATACCTACTGAGAATATTGGTATTAAGGACAACCTATCTTATCTGGAGATACCCATTGAGATACTTGATTGTCAGGTTCGCAATTTGAGAACCAAGGAGGTCGCATCAGTCAAGGTCTTGTGGAGGAATCAGTTTGTTGAGGAAGCTATTTGGGAGGCTGAGGAGGATATGAAAAAGAGATACCCACATCTCTTTACTTCCGGAGAAATTCCAGACCAAGGTAATGACTTTTTGTAAAACTCTTTTTAAATTGATATGCTATGTTGTGTTAAATTTCATGTTGGGTGTTTGAGCTGGGTGTTAGATGTTGCCACCCTTATTTCTATTTAGAGTGATCTCATACGAGGACGGATATTCCCAATGGAAAGATATTGTAACACATCGGTCTTAGAACGAGCTAATTTTAGAAAGAACTAAATTGGAAAGAGCCAATTTGAGATTTGTTCAAGTTATGCTTAATTTGTGAGTTTTGGTTCAACTTCAAATTACCATAACTTTCAGTACAAAACCAGTTAGGTGACCAATGAGATATCAAATGAAAGATCTTTGAGTCCTCTTTCCAACGCCACCGAGTTTGCTAAATTCTGAGTTCGGATGAGGGTGATATGCCCGTTTGAGTTCAGCCTTACCAGTTAAGGAAATATATCTGAATTAAGGAGGGGTATTTTGATTTTTTCCTTACCCCACTAAGTCCACACGTTTTTCCACCCAAATTATGGGTCAAAGATGATTAAAATCAGTTTACGCTAAAGTCTAAAAGCGTTTGGAAAGTTAGGGCAGAGTTCAAGACGAGAAAAGGGAGAAAAACTTCAAGCGTTCATGATTTCCTGTGATCATTGAAGATCTTCGCCAAGAATTTGATTCTTTCGAGGTATGTAAGCTTTCATAGTGATGGGTTCGTTCACCCTCACGCCAATCATGAGTTTTTTTATTAAATTTCATCCATGAAAATCCGTGTATTGAGGTTCTTGATGAATTTCTTGAGGTTTCGTTCTTCATTCTTTGTAAGTGGGGTTTTGAGGAGTTCTTGAGGCGAGGGTTTTAAGTTTGAGGGTTTTCTTGAGGATATTTGAGTATATTTTTGTTTACTTATGTTGGGTTAACGAATCTAAGAGAGTTTGTGTAACACCTCGATATTAGAAAGAGTTAAATTTAGAAAGAACTAATTTGGAAAGAGCCAAATTTAGAATTTGGCAAGTTATGCTTAAGTTGTGAGTTTTGGATCAACTTCAAATGACCATAACTTTCAGTACAGGATGAGTTAGGTGTCCCATAAGATATAAATGAAAGGTCTTTGAATCTTCTTTCCAACGCCACTAAGTTTTCTAAGTTTTGAGTTCGGATGAGGGAGATATGCTCGTTTAAATTCAACCTGTCCAGTTAAGGAGATTTACCCGAATTAATGAGGGCTATTTTAATCTTTTCCTTACCCCATCGGCTTTAAACATTTTTAGTAATATTTTAGAGGTCTAAACTGATATGGGTCAGTTTTCACAATCCTAAAATATGTTTAGGGTTTTGAGAGGAGTTCAAGAAGAGGAAAAGAGGAGAAAAGGAAGAACGATTAAGATTCTTGTAATCTTCGAGGGGTTTTCACCAAGGATTCAATCCTAAGAGGTATGTAAGTTTTCATAGTGTTGGGTTCGTCCACCCACACACCAACCATCAGTTTCTTTTGTAAATTTGGTCCATACGATTGGGAATGTTGAGTTCTTGATGAGTTTCTTAAAGTTTGTGTTTCATTCTTTGATATGAGGTTTCGTTGAGTTCTTGTGATGAGGATCTTGTGTTTGAGTATTTTTCTTGAGTAATTTAGAGTGGATTTCTTTGTAATTAAGTTGGGTAAACGAATCTAAGAGTGTTTGGAAGAAACCATTCGATTCTAGGCGAATTAGGGTCAGAAAACGAGAAACAAATTTCGTCGGGTTTGTTGGGCAGGGGGCTGGCGCGCCGCGCCAACAGTGCGCCAGGAAGAACTCTATGTAGTTCAGGGGCTGGCGTCCCGTGCCACTCAGTGCGCCAGGGTCGTCTGTCCCCATCTTTTTTCCATCGTTTGACCTGTTTGAGTTCTTTTAAAGTGTACCTTTACTCCTTTCTGATTCTAACTACTCTAAACTACATCTCAACATCGAGAGATCCTTTATAACATAAACCATAACCCTTGAATTCATAATTCAAATTCAAGGTAGAGTTAAGAGTAAAGTCTTAACAGTTCTTTCGAGTCATTTTGAGAAGTCTTTTACAATCTTTTAAAACTTGTTTTATGACTTGAGTACTTGAGTTTGAGGATGAGGAGAGATGAGTTTTATTTTTCAAGATGAATATATGGGAACTAAGTATTCCCAAGAGTAAATTTTTTCACATTTAAAAAGAGAGGAAACATCGATTTCCAAATGAGTTGATGAGGAGTTTTTGAGTCTAATCTCTTTTAAGAGAACCTTTTGAGTAATAATCTCAAAGCTTGAGGATGAGGAAATATTTTTAAACATATTAGCTGAGTTATATTTTTGGGAGTAGTATTGAGCACCGATATGGGGACGAGTTCATACAACTTAAAGTCCTCATAAACCATGTAGCCAACGTAGGTAGAAAGGGTCATACTTTTTAGATGATTCCTTATTGCTTTTTAAGCATAGCTAAGTGGATCCACTTAGTTGAGGAATTCTATACCTCAACAAGGTATAGGACAGTTCTGACTGCGTGGGCAAGACGATGTATCATCACATAGCTCATAGTGATGGTTGTCGGTTAGAGAATCTCCCAAATTGAGTTATTTTTTATCTTTACATACAAAATGAGTTATTATTGTATTTTTAAATACATTGAATTGTTATCTACTGTTTTAAATATTTTATATAAACTACATTTTTATTGTTGTTTTTATACTACATTTAGTTGAGTATCCATGAGTTGAGTAAAGTTGAGGTGAGTATGTTTCTTTCTTTCCATGTTCAAGCTTTTATGTTATGTTCAGTATTCCCCTTATATGCTCGTACATTCAATGTATTGATGTCATTTGGCCTTCATCATTTCATGATGCAGATACAGGAGATCAAGGTCGTCAACAGGCTCTTCGTTGATACCATAGCAGTTCGAGTTAGCTTTTGTGAGCCTCCTTGCTTCTGGAGGATCCCTTATTTATTTCCGTTATTTCAGTTTTTTTAGGATGATCGGGAGTCTTGTCCCGACATCCCTCATAGTATTAGAGGCTTCATTGATATACAGTAGTATTTGAGGAGTCTTTCTTTCATTTCATATGTTAATGTCTTAAAGACTGAGGGTTAAACACTTATGTTCACTTGGATAAGTCTTCCACTGAGAGTTGAGCCAGGCCAAGGGTTCGATTGGTGCCAGCAATGGTTCTCGAGTGCCGGCCACGTCCAGGGTGTAGGCTTGGGACGTGACAAACTTGGTATAAGAGCACAGAGTTCAAGAATCCTAGAGTGTCTATGAAGCCATGTCTGTAGAGTCTTCGGTATCGATGTGAAGCGCGCCACATTTATAATTAGGAGGCTACGACATTTAGGAACTATCTTACTTTTTTCATAGTCTTTTCGTGCGGTAAAGTTCAACTCTATAAAGTTTCTTTCTAATTCATGCTTGCGAGTATCTTTCAGATCATGCCTCCATGAAGAGCTATCTGAGGTCGTCCTGCTAAGAGGAATGTTGATCCGTATGATCTAGGGGTCCCCAATGCACCAGAAGTGCAACCCCAAGGAGAGGTAACTAATATTGAGTTTCGGGATGCTATCCGGATGTTGAGTCAAGTGGTGACCAACCAAGCTGGGCAACAGAGAGGGGTTCGACAGGATGTGGCTGATACATCTCGGATCCGTGATTTCTTAAGGATGAATCCTCTAGATTTCACCGGTTCAAGTGTCACTGAGGATCCGGAAAACTTTGTGGAAGAGTTGAAGAAAGTGTTTGAGGTGACGCATGTTGCAGATGTTGAATGTGTGGAACTAGCAGCATACCAACTCAAGGGTGTTGCTAGAGTCTGGTACGACCAATGGAAGAAGAGTAGAGCTGAGGGACCACCAATTGTGAGCTGGGTTGTGTTTGAAGAGGCCTTCTTGGGGCGTTTCTTTCCCCGTGAGCTGAGAGAGGCAAGGGAAAGAGAATTCCTCACTCTTAATCAGGAATCCATGAGTGTGCATGACTATAGCCTCAAGTTCACCCAACTATCCCGCTATGCTCTGGAGATGGTTGTTGACATGAGGAGCACAATATGTTTGTTTGTGTCTGGGTTGTCTCGTTTGTCAAGCAAAAAGGGTAAGGATGCGATGTTGATAGGGGACATGTACATAGCAAGGCTGATGATCTATGTGCAATAGGTTGAGGAGGATAACTTGAGAGATAGAGAAGAGTTATGGAACAAAAGCCCCAGACAACAGGTAATGAGTCCGGGCAGCAGAAGGGTAATGCGAACGGTCATCTTTTCATAAAAAACTAAATGGAACTTCTCCATCATTTGCTAGTGCACCTGCACCAAGGAATAGATGTGAGTTTAAGAATTAGAATTCTCAGAACTTCAGAGCTAGACCTGCACAATCTCAAGGTAGTGTGACACAAGGAGGTAATGGGATTCATGCATGTGCTAAGTGTGATAGGAACCACCAGGAGCAGGTCGTGATGGCTCCACTGGTTGCTTCAAGTGTGGTCAAAATGGTCACTTCATGAGAGAGTGCCATAAAAATAGGCAGGGAAATGGTAATGGGGGTAATAGAGCCCAATCTTCTTCAGTGGCTCCGCCAGACACAGTTGCACCTAGAGGAGCTACTTCAGGGAGAGGCGGAGGAGCAAACCGTCTGTATGTTATTACCAGTCGCCAAGAGCAAGAGAATTCACCAGATGTCGTCACTGGTATGATCAAAGTCTTTAATTTTGATATTTATGCTTTAATTGATCCTGGTGCGAGTCTATCTTTTGTGACTCCATATGTTGCTATGAGGTTCAATATTATTCCCGAACAACTTCTTGAACCCTTCAGTGTTTCCACACCTGTTGGTGAGTCTATTTTAGCTGAGAGAGTTTATCGTGATTGTACCATTTATGTCAATCACAATGACACCATGGCTGACTTAGTTGAGCTAGATATGGTGGACTTTGATGTTATTCTAGGTATGGACTGGCTTCATGCATGTTATGCCTCAGTTGATTCCAGTTTCCTAATGAGCCAGTCATAGAGTGGAGGAGTAGTTCAGTAGTGACTAAGGGTCGTTTTATTTCGTACCTTAAGGCAAGGAAGTTAGTTTCCAAGGGGTGAATCTATCACTTAGTCCGAGTTAATGACTCTAGTGTTGAGACATAACCTATTCAGTCAGTTCCAGTTGTGAGTGAGTTTCCAGAGGTCTTTCAAGATGATCTTCCTAGAGTCCCTCCTGAGAGAGAAATAGACTTCGGTATAGATATTCTTCCTAATACCCGTCCTATCTCTATTCCACCATATAGAATGGCTCCAGTTGAGTTGAAAGAGTTAAAAGAGCAGTTGAAAGACCTTCTTGATAAAGGTTTCATTCGACCAAGTGTCTCACCTTGGGGCGCTCCGGTCGTATTTGTGAGGAAGAAAGATGGTTCACTTGGGATGTGTATTGATTATCTCCAATTGAACAAGGTTACCATAAAGAATAAGTATCCTCTTCCAAGAATTGATGATCTCTTCGATCAACTTCAGGGGGCCACCTGTTTTTCTAAGAAAGACCTCAGATCTGGCTATCATCAATTAAGATTAAGAGAGAGTGATATTCCAAAGACGCATTCAGGACCAGTTATGGTCATTATGAGTTTCTAGTTATGTCTTTTGGTTTGACTAATGCTCCTGCAGCGTTCATGGACCTTATGAACAGAGTGTTTAAGCCTTATCTTGATATGTTTGTTATCGTATTCATTGATGACATTCTGATTTATTCGAGGAATGAGGAAGATCATGCTAGTCATCTTAGAGTAGTTCTTCAAACTCTCAAGGATAGAGAGTTGTATGCCAAATTCTCTAAGTGTGAGTTTTGGCTTGAGTCTGTGGCGTTCTTAGGCCACATTATTTCTGGTGAAGGGATTCGAGTTGACA
The DNA here is from genome assembly GCA_029582245.1 of Solanum etuberosum. Lineage (NCBI taxonomy): Eukaryota > Viridiplantae > Streptophyta > Magnoliopsida > Solanales > Solanaceae > Solanum > Solanum etuberosum. The sequence goes on along the minus strand of JAJONR010003125.1, from coordinate 26,004 downwards.
TTCAGAAGATTGAGGCAGTGCAGAACTGGCCTAGACCCACATCTACAACTGATATTAGGAGTTTCTTGGGATTGGTTGGTTATTATAAGAGGCTTGTCGAGGGGTTCTCATCTATTTCATCCCCGTTGACTAAGTTGACTCACAAGACAGCAAAGTTTCAATGGTCTGAAGCTTGTGAGAAAAGCTTTCAGGAATTGAAGACTAGGTTGACAACTACCCTAGTTTGACCTTACCAGAAGGTACGCAAGGTTTTATTGTGTATTATGATGAGTCCAGAGTTGGACTGGGTTGTGTATTAATGTAGAATGGCAAGGTTATAGCTTATGCCTCCAGATAGATTAAGATTCACGAGAGGAATTACCCAACCCATGATCTACAGTTGGTTGTTGTAGTGTTTGCTTTGAAAATATGGCATCATTATCTCTATGGTGTTCATGTAGATGTGTTCACCAATCACAAGAGTCTTCAGTATGTATTCAGTCAGAAAGAGCTTAATCTCAGACAGAAGAGGTGGTTGGAGTTACTCAAGAATTATGACATGAGTATTCTCTATCACCTGGGTAAGGCTAATGTTGTTGTTGATGCTTTGAGTAGGTTATCTATGGGTAGTACTTTCCATGTTGAGGAAGGCAAGAAAGAGTTAGCCAGAGATGTGCACAGACTTGCACGATTAGGAGTTCGGTTAATGGATTTTAATGAAGGAGGAGTAGTGGTGATGAATGGGGATGAATCATCACTAGTGTCTAAAGTGAAAGAGAAACAAGACCAAGACCCTGTTTTGCTCAAATTGAAGGAAAATGTTCATAAGCAAAAAGTGATGGCTTTTGAACAAGGGAGAGATGGTGTATTGAGATATCAAGGTAGATTGTGTGTACCAAATGTGGATAAACTCCAAGGGAGGATCATGGAAGAAGCTCATAGCTCTAGATATTCTATCCATCCTGTTTCCACAAAGATGTATCGTGACTTGAGAGACGTCTATTGGTGGAGTAGTATGAATAGGGGTATTGCAGAGTTCGTTGCTAAGTGTGAAAATTTCCAACAAGTCAAGGTAGAGCACTAGAGGCCCGGTGGTATGGCTCAGAACATAGATCTTCCGAAATGAAAGTGGGAGAAAATTAATATGGATTTTATTACTTGTTTACCGCGGTCTCGCAGGCTGCATGATTCGATTTGGGTGATTGTAGATCAGATGACTAAATCAGCCCATTTATTACCTGTAAAGACTACCTATTAAACAGAGGATTATGCCAGATTATATATTCAAGAGATAGTCAGACTTCATGGAGTTCTGGTGTCCATTATTTCAGATAGAGGTGCGCAATTCACCGCACAATTTTTGAAGTCTTTCAAGAAGGGTTTGGGTTCGAAGGTGAACCTTAGTACTGCTTTTCATCCTCAGACTGATGGTCAAACAGAGCGTACAATTCAGACTTTAGAGGATATGTTGAGGGCATGTTATATCAATTTCAAGAGTAGTTGGGATGATCACTTACCTTTAATAGAGTTTGCTTACAATAACAGTTATTACTCTATCATCCAAATGGCTCCCTATGAGGCTCTTTATGGGAGAAGATGTAGATCTCCTATTGCATGGTTTGAGATTGTTGAGGCTGGGTTGATAGGACCAGACTTGGTTCATCAAGCTATGTAGAAAGTGAAGACTATTCAAGAAAGATTGAAAACAACGCAGAGTCGTCATAAGTCCTATGCAGATGTTAGGAGAAGAGACTTGGAGTTTGAGGTGGATGATTGGGTTTATTTGAAGGTTCCACCCATGAAGGGTGTTATGAGGTTTGGTAAGAAGGGGAAGCTTAGTCCCCGGTATATTGGTCCTTACAGGATATCCAAGAGGATTGGGAATGTAGTCTATGAGTTGGAGCTACCGCAGAGTTAGCAGAAGTCCATCCGGTATTTCACATTTCTATGTTGAAGAAGTGTATGGGAGATCCTTCACTCATTATACCTACTGAAAATATTGGTATTAAGGACAACCTATCTTAAGAGGAGGTACCCGTTCAAATTCTAGATCGTCATGTTCGCGAATTGAGGACCAAAAAGGTAGCATTATTCAAGGTCTTATGAAGGAATCGGTTTGTTGAGGAAGTTACTTGGGAGGCTGAGGAGGATATGAAGAAGAGATAGCCATATCGCTTTACTTCCGGAGAAATTCCAGACCAAGGTAATGACTTTTTGTAAAGCACTCTTTTAATTGATATGTTGTTTTGTGTTAATTGCATGTTGGATGTTTGAGCTGGGTGTTAGATGTTACCACCCTTAGTATGCTTAGAGTGATCTCATTCGAGGATGAATATTCCCAAGGGGGAGATATTGTAACACCTCGGTATTAGAAAGAGTTAAATTTAGAAAGAACTAATTTGGAAAGAGCCAAATTTAGAATTTGGCAAGTTATGCTTAAGTTGTGAGTTTTGGGTCAACTTCAAATGACCATAACTTTCCGTACAGGTTGATTTAGGTTGGTCATAGATAAAAAATGATAGACCTTTGAATCATCTTTCCAACGCCACCGAGTTTGCTAAGTTTCGAGTTTGGATGAGGGAGATATGCCCGTTTGAAGTCAGCTTGTCCAATTAAGGAGATTTACCCAAATTAATGAGGGGTATTTTGTTCTTTTCCTTACCCCATCAGCTTTAAACGTTTTTAGTAATATTTTATGGGTCAAAACTGATTTGGGTCAGTATTCACAATCCTAAAATACGCTTAGAGTTTTGAGAGGAGTTCAAGAAGAGGAAAAGAGGAGAAAAGGAAGAACGATCAAGATTCTTGCATACTTCGAGGGGTTTTAACCAAGGATTTGATCCTAAGAGGTATGTAAGTTTTCATAGTGTTGGATTTGTCCACCCACACACCAATCATGAGTTTCTTTTTCGAATTTCATTCATAAGATTAGGAATGTTGAGTTCTTGATGAATTCTTGATGAGTTTCTTGAAGTTTGTGTTTCATTCTTTGATATGAGGTTTTGTTGAGTTCTTGTAATGAGAATCTTGTGTTTGAGTATTGTTCTTGAGTAATTTAGAGTGGATTTGGTTTTAATTAAGTTGGGTAAATGAATCTAAGAGTGTTTGGAAGAAACCATTTGATTCTAGGTGAATTAGGTCAGAAAATGAGAAACAAAATTCATCGGGTTTTTTTGGGCAAGGGGCTGGCGCGCCGCGCCAGCAGTGCGCCTGGAAGAACTCTCTGTAGTTCAGGGGCTGGCTCCCCACGCCACTCAGTGCGCCAGGGTCACCTGTCCCCGTCCTTTTTCCGTCGTTTGATCCGTTTGAGTTCTTTTAAAGTGTACCTTTACTCCTTTCTGATTCTAACTACTCTAAATTACATCTAAACATCGAGAGATCCTTCATAACATGAATAATAGCCCTTGAATTCATAATTCAAATTTAAGGTAGAGTTAAGAGTAAAGTCTTGACAGTTCTTTCGAGTCATTTTGAGAAGTCTTTTACAATTTGTTTAAAACTTGAGTACTTGAGTTTGAGGATGAGGAGAGTTGAGTTCATTTTTTAAAATAAATATATGGGAACTAAGTATTCCCAAGAGTAAATGTTTTCACATTTAATAAGAGAGGAAACATTGATTTCCAAATGAGTTCATGATGAGTTTTTTAGTATAATCTATTTTAAGAGAACCTTTTGAGTAATAATCTCAAAGCTTTAATATGAGAAAATATTTTTAAACATATTAGCTAAGTTATATTTTTGGGAGTAGTATTGAGGACCGATATGGGGACGAGTTCATACAACTCAAAGTCCTCATAAACCATGTAGTCAACGTCGGTAGAAAGGGTCATACTTTTTAGATGATTCCTTATTTCTTTTTAAGCATAGCTTAGTGGATCCACTTAGTTGAGGAGTTCTATACCCCGGCAAGGTATATGACAGTTCTGTCAGCGTGGGCGAGACGCTGTATCATCACATAGCTCATAGTGATGGTTGTCGGTTAGAGAATCTCCCAAATTTAGTTATTTTGTATCTTTACATACAAACTGAGTTATTATTATATTTTTAAATACATTGAGTTGTTATCTACTATTTTAAATGCTTTATATAAACTGTATTTTTATTGTTGTTTTAATACTGCATTGAGTTTAGTATCTATGAGTTGAGGTTGAGTTGAGTAGAGTTGAGGTGAGTATGTTTTTGTCTTTCCAAGTTCAAGCTTTTATGTTATGTTCAGTATTCCCCTTACATGCTCGTACATTCAATATACTGATGCCATTTGGCCTGCATCGTTTCATGATGCAGATATAGGAGATCAAGGTCATCAACAGGCGCTTCGTTGATACCATAGCAGTTCGAGTTAGCCTTGGTGAGCCTCCTTGCTTCCGGAGGATCTCTTATTTATATCCATTATTTCAGTTTTGTTAGGATGATCAGGGGTCTTGTCCCGACATCCCTCATAGTATTAGAGGCTTCATAAATAGATAGTAGTATTTGAGGAGTCTTTCTTTCATTTCACATGTTAATATTTTAAAGATCGGGGGTTGAACACTTATGTTCATTTGAGTATTTTGAGTTAACTACTTTATTTATGAGTTGAGTTTTTTGTGTGATTCTATTTCATTTGAGTAAGTATTCCGCTGAGAGTTGAGCCAGGCCAAGGGTTTGCTTGGGGCCAGCAATAGTTTTCATGTGCCGGCCACGTCCAGGGTGTAGGCTCAGGGCGTGACAGTTTGGAAGTAATCAATCGATGAATTAGGGCCAAAAATCGAGATGAAAAATTCATCGAAACTTTCTGGAGAAAGGTTGGGGCGCCACGCGCCCGATGCACCAGCAGGGCTAGTGTAGGGTGCCTGCAGTGCGCCAGAAACCAGCCCCAGTAAAGGGAGGCCTGGCGCGACGTGCCACCCTTGCGCCACAAGCGTCAAGCCACTTTTATTCTTCGTTCTTGTTCCGCACTTGTTCCTTTGAGTCGAGCTTTCATTCCTTTCTTAATCCTAACTATTTAAACCTCCATTAATCATCGAGAGATCCTATATATCATGAATCATAACTCTTGAATTCACATTTCAAATTCAAGATAGAGTTAAGAGTAAAGTTCGAGGGAGTCCTTTGAGTCGTTTTGAGAAGTCTTTTACAAACTTTTCAGACTTTTTTTAAGACTTGATACTTGAGCATGAAGATGAGGAGAGTTGAGTTCATGTTTTCAAAATAAATATAAAGGAACTAAGTATTCCTAAGAGTAAATGTTTTACATTTAAAATGAGAGGAAACTTTGATTTCCAAATGAGTTCATGAGGAGTTTTTTAGCACTATATCTTTTAAGAAAACCTTCTGAATAATAATTTCAAAGTTTGAGGATGAGGAAATTTTTTTAAACATATGAGTATGAGTTATATTATTGGGAGTAGTATTGAGCACCGATATGGGGACGAGTTCAGACAACTCAATGTCCTCATAAACCATGTATGCCAACATGGGTAAAGGGTCATACTTTTTAGATGATTCCTTATTTCTTTTAAGCATAGCTTAGTGGATCAACTTAGTTGAGGATGCCTTATACTACGGAAAGGGATAAGACAATTCTAGCAGCGTGGGCGAGACGATGTATCATCACATAGCTCATAGTGATTGTTGTCGGTTAGAAAATCTCCCAAATAAGAGTAAAAGAGTTATTATTATATTTTTAATTACATTGAGTTATTATCTACTATTTAAAAGTTGTCTTTATACTGAATAATTATTGTTGCTTTTATATTGAATTGAGTTGAGTTGAGATGAGGTGAGTATGTTCTTCCCTTTTTATCAGTTCAAGCTTATGTCTGTGCTTTAGAGTTCCCCTTGCATGCTCGTACATTCCATGTACTGACGCTATTTGGCCTGCATCTTTCATGATGCAGATACAGATAATCAGAATCATCAACAGGCGCTCCGTTGATACCACTTGCAGTTCCAGAGTTGCTTTGCTGAGCCTCCTTGCTTCAGAAGGTTCCACATTTACTTTCAATCGATTTAGGATGTCATGGGTCTTGTCCCAACTTCCATCATAGTTAGTGTTTTGAGAAGTCTATTTCATTTTCAATTGTTAATTTTCAAGACTTGAGTTGCCTTTTTTGGCCAGTTTAATGTTTTTAAATATTCAGAGTTATTTATTTGAGACTTTTGAGAAACCTTTACTTTTGAGTTTATATGTTGTTGAGTAAGTCTTCCGCTGAGTATTGAGCCAGGCCAAGGGTTCGCTTGGGGACCAACAACAGTTCTCGAGTGCCGGCCATGCACAGGGTGTAGGCTCGGGGTGTGACAGAACTAGTCCAACACTATTATAGCCTTACATACCTGGCATAACGAAGTTCTTAGCGACATCGACGAAACTTGAAGCACGCTTGAAACCCTAGCTTTTCTCCTCTTGAAACCTTGCTCTAATGTCTTGAAGTGTTAATGAACGTAAAATAATTGATTTACACTTTCTAAGACCTTAATTAGGTGTAAAACATTGTGGTTTAGGCTTAGAATAGGGGTTATAACGACGTAGTTTAAGTACCAAACGCATATGGGAAAGACCAAAATGACCCCAGCTTAAAAGACTGACGAGGTGCCTTAAAAGGGAGGCTTCACAGACCATTTATGGCTTCCCGGCCCGTGAAGCACTTCAAGGGCCGTATAGTCGGCTGTGAAGCTTCATGTGCCCGATAGGGCTTCACTAACACAGACATAACTTTTTACTCTGAACTCAAAATGAGGTAAACTTGGTGGCGTTGGAAAGAGGACTCAAAGACCTTTAATTTTATAGGTGATGGGCCACCTAATTCATTATGTTCCTAGATATATGAACGTTTGAAGTTGACCCAAGTAAAATCTCATATTGAAACTCAATTGATAAGAAAGCTTTCAACTCAACTTTGTGCTAGGGGATTCTAGTGACCTTAATTCATATCAAAAATCATTTCCACACTAAAGAATTAACCTTTACACATATGAGCAATATAAGAATCATCTGGTATGATCTTATTCACAAATAAAGAATGGTTTGGGTCTTAAATTAGAAATTTTTGAGGTGTTACAATCCTTTTCAGAGCCAACACGCCCCCGGGTCACTCTTTCTAGCTGGGCATCTTATGCCCCTAGGAGTGGACTGACTGGCTTGTCGATTTGGATTGATTTATCACTTTTGCTAGCTGGCTAGGAGTTGACTGGTCCTATGGTTACAGTTTTGGATGGTCACTGATGGTTCTGTTGCTCATCCTGTATTCATATGCATTACCTATCACAAGTATACTTGTTCACTGATTGCACCCTCCGGTTTTATGGGGGTGGTTGGGTTATGTTTGTTAGTTGTACCTTCTGGGATTATGGGAGTATTGTTAGGTTATTGTTTGACTATATCTTGTCGTTGTTATTGCTTTATTTGTTAGCTAATAGGCCTGACTTTAGAAATGTGGCTATGGGTTCTCCTGAACCTAGGTAGTCGACTTGGTATCTTAGTTACTTGCGAATAGGTTATTGGCTTGCTTTCCAGGTACGTTCTTGACTTAGCTTCTTACCCTTTGTATCTTGTTTCTATTATTTATTGCATGTCTACTTTAGTATCTCATGTTTAGTTATTTTTGTTATGCTTTTATGCTTGTGTTATCTATTGAGCTCAGTCGACCAATGCCTAGTGAGTACCATTTTTGGTACTCATACTACATTTTTTCTCCCTACAGATCCTAGTTTGAGTTATTGTTGTTGATTTGGAGACGTGCAGAGAAGCTTGAAATTTGAGAGACTAGGGTGAGCTCGTGGCGTTTGGAGTTTTTAGTTTCCGTCTATTTTTGGTGAGGCTTAGTCTTTATATTGTATTATGAGACAGCCTATACCTATCTAGTATATATAAAAGCATGGTACTCTTATTTTGATTAGATGCTCGATTACTGACTGATGTTGGGTCCTTGGATGGTTCCTTGTTTTGCACTTCTATTGATTACCCTTTCTTAGCTTAGTTATAATATTTATGCTTTTTATTGTTGACTTCCGCTTGGTAGTCTATTTCTTATGGCTCTGCGCTAAGGGTTAGGCTTACCTGCTATGGGGTATAGTAGGTGTCATCATAACCTGAAAATTGGGTCGTGACACTACTAAAAAAAGGAGAAATGGGTAGAGGAGAATCCAAGGACTTTCCGGCATACTTTTCAAAATATGGAAAATCCTCATATATCCAAATCTGGAATCCATAGAAGAACAAACAAATAAATAGAGTTAATGAAGTACTACACAAATAAATAAGAGTCTATCATAAATCGTCTAAACGATTGATAATAAGTACCAGGAATGCCTAGGGAAAGTCATAAAGAGCATACAGTGCATTCTTCTTTTCATTATACATTTCCCCCTTCTTCTTCAAACTAATTTTCTTTTTCAAATAGGTTAATATTAAATGAAAAGACTCTTTCCCCCATGGATAAATTTTGAAGAAATCTAAATCATCTGCCATCTTGATGTGGTTTGAATCCACAATCTTCAACCGATCATGCGCAAGCAGCATCGCGTGGACGAACCAAACTAAAGAGCAATTCAACTTCTGCTCCTTATTTAATTTGGTACCCTTGATTAAACTCATCAACTTTGCACCAATGATGTACTTATTATTTATCACCTTGAAATGAAAATTCTCACCTTTTTAAAGAACTTTATTTATTTTTTATTCACGGAGGTATGTTGAGCAATTCAACCTCGTAATCAATGCAAATTCTTTTAAACCAAAACATGCAGGCTTATTATTCACACAAAATTAAATTTCATGCATTATTTTCATTCTTCACACGTCGCAACAAGATATAATAGACCATTTGTCCTTTAAACTAAAAATAATCCGGAATATGTCTCAAGTGTCCAAAGCAAGTACCCTTAAAGTCATGATAATATTTTTGATCAACTAGAAGTTTTCTAAAGTCACTATAAATCGCCATCCTTACTCGTACAAAAATATTTACTGGAAACGATTTTACCTCATCTAGCCACGTCTCTAGGTCATACAACTTACCAAAGATATATCTTGCATATATTTGCAAGGATATAAGATCATCCTCATCTCGATTATGGGTGTCTCTACTACTCTCTTCATCACCGCTATCACTTTCCCCTTCACTAGACTCAAAATTTTCACTAGCATGGGCACTACTATTCTGGTAGTTGTCAATCTCCACCCTTGTTTCCAGTTTTTAGTCAAATCGCGTTCTTCGACCACAATTTTTTTTTTTAAAAAGTTTTGAAAACTTCTTTAGTCTTTCATTTCTTAATTCTAGAAGCAACAGAAACAGATTGTTTAGTGCTTCCACCTCTAGATTTAGCCATACTGTACAATCTACAAGTAAAAACAGATTTATCGATCACTAGTTTATTAACACAAGTAGATTAATGCTCAAAAAAAATATGTAAAATAAATAGCAGTTCCAACATAAATCAACAATTCAATGGATAGAAACACCATTAAAGTTGACCAAAGTTCAGTAAGAATTTAAAAATCAATAGGCGAGATAAACGTAAAAGTATAAAAAAATTCTAAGCATTATCCTAAGAAAAACGTCATTAGAGATGCGAAATCAAGAACATGAAGAAAAAGAGTCAAGAAAAAGGGGTCAGATGTTCACTAATTACAACAAATATTCAAACTTTATTACACTACCGTAATAAAATAAACAACCAAATAATGCTAAAAGTTACAAAAATTACACAACTAGAAAAGGTTCAACTTACCAAGAATGAGAACTTTGAACTTGGGGAAGAAGATTGAATAGAAAATTGCACCAATAGCGTAGGAAACGGATCACGATTTGGCAGAGGTTTAGATTTATTTTATGGTTCCAAGAAAGGAAGATGAAAAGGTTGGAGAAGAAAGGTCGGGAAAGGTTTTCAGAAAAGTGTCTCGAATAATTGAAATAACATTTATTTAAGTGTATTGAATTTTCAATATACTTTTATAAACTTGTATATTTTCCCCAAGTTTTTCAAATATTAAAGAGGATCATTACCCCACAATCCAATATACCTCAAGTTTTAAAAATATTAAAGAGGCTCATGACCCCACAAACCTACACCACTTTTTCCTTTTATAAAACTCTTACCCTAGAAAATAAATGGAAAAGAAATTAAGTGGCTATTCCCTGCATTAAGTTTTAAAAGTGGGTATATATCCAAATAATATCTACTAGCTTTCTCTGGAAAGTTCCACTTATATGATTAAATAAACTCTTAGGGGTCGCTTGGTGTGAAGAATAACACCAAATAGTCTTGGGATTAAATTATATTGACACTTAATTTGTTGTTTGGCCGGCAAGTTCGGGATAATTTATCCCGATATTAATAATTAGTATTGGGATAAGTTATCCCTCCCCTTGGGTGGTATAGTAATCTCGAGATAACTTATCACGGATAAAATAGGTAAATGACAAAGATATCCCTTTAAATCCTTTTTATACATCATTATTCACATTCATGTATATTTACATTATATTTAATACCATATATAATAACATTTACAACCTTCACTACTCCTTATTTTTATGATAATTCTTCATATTTTTCTATTAAAAAATACATTATATAAATATAATTTTTATTTATGAATTTATTTGAATAATTCTTATGTTTATCTATATTTTGATTTCTTGTGAATCCTCTTTTACTTAAATAAATTTAAGATGAAAATTTTATTTTTAAGCTAAATAAGAACGTTTTATTTTTAAATACATAAGGTACCATGCAGTAGCATGCACATAATTTTTAAGAAGCAGTATCGATATATATAGAAGGGAAGATAAAATTTTTATTATGATACATATAAGTCAATTATATCATCGACTCATTTGTTTAGACTAATTTTAACTTTTAAGGTAGAAGAGGTTTTGAGTTCAATTCTACTTGAGCACAGTTTTAAGGAGTATATTATATTTTGCAAAAAAAAAACGTTTCAATTGAGGTATGATCCTCCAACGTAAAACAACAAAATCAACCAAAGAACCAACACGTCAATAGGTAACTACTATCAAATAGTGTGATTTTTTTAAATATATAATTTTATGCATAGTATTAATACATGTATTTAGTAAAAAAAAATTGACACCCCTTCTCTCAATGTGGGTCCGCCCCTGGTACCATGAGAAGTACACACAAAATATTTAAGTTAAATAGGATGAAAGTTTTAAATTTAAGAATAAATAACTAAAGCTAGCAAACAAAATATAAAAAAAAAAACTAAATAAAGTGATGGGTATTTTTGTAAACAAATAAATTGTTTTTAAAATTTATGCAATGCATTGAAGTAAAAAATGTCACGTGTCAGCGCCACAATTATTCTCAAAATTTCTGTTTATAAAAATTCAATTAATCAAATAGAAAAAAAAAATTGAACACTGCCAACTACAAAAAGATGCATAAATTTAATTATTTTTTTTTAAACAAAACTGTCCATTGACATAATCGGATACAAAAACTGTCAATTGACAAGTTTATTTACAGTTTATTCTAAAATTTAAATTTAAATTCTAATAATTTCTAGCATGATATTAAAAGAATTTGAAAAGAAAGAAAGATTAATATGAATATTTAAAATATCATATTTCGTATATCTAACGGCTAACAATGGCAATGTAGTAAGATCGAATTTAAATTTAAACATAAAATATAATTAGATTAGTTTAACTAAATTAAAATATTAAGTTCATATTTAAGTGAAAACATAAAGTATATATTTTTTTTATAATTTTTTTTATAAAAAATAATAAAAGAAGAAGATAAAGTAAAAAAAGAAGGAAAAAATAACTAATCTTATCTAGGCACGTCCCTTGCCCCCATATCCCCACTACCTCACAAACACATACATGCACCATTTTAATATTTATAGAATAAATTTAAAACAGTTTTTTTAGTGTTATTTAATTTTTTTCACTTTTTTAAAAATCCGGATAATGATTGTAACTTCCAAACAGTTACTATTTATAATTATCACTTTTAATTAGTGGATACTGAATTACAAATTCCGTGGACAATACTATAATATTTTCAAAATTGGTGGAGGAATACAAAGGTTCATTTGAAAAAGTCAAGCAATACATTAACAATACATGCATGGTATCTATATGTTGTTTCCTTCTTTGGTGGAATTTGCTGCATATTAGGGGAAATTTGAATTGATGATGTCACGCCCCGAGCCTACACCCTAAACGTAACTGGCATTCGAAAACCATTGCTGGTTTCCAAGCAAACTCTTGGCCTAGCTCAGTACTCAATGGAAGATATTACTCAAGCAAAATGAAAACTCATGATGCAAAAATAACTTTAAAAACTTAATTTAAACTGAACTCCAATAATCGTTTGAAAATAATTTAACAAGTATTAGTTAAATGCCGCATAGACTCAAAACATTACAACAACAAAGGAAATAATGATAGACTCCTCGACCTTTAAACTATCTATGAAGCCTCTACTATTACAGAAGGATTATCCTGACAAGACCCACGACATCCTAACAACTGAAAGTAAAAGTGGAACCCTCCGGAAGCAAGGAGGCTCACCAAAGCTAACTGGAACTGCAAGTGGTATTAATGAAGCGTTTGTTGATGACCCTGAATACCTGTATCTGCATCATAAAATATGCAGGCCAAATGGCGTCAGTACATGGAATGTACGAGCATGTAAGGGGAATTCTAAAGCATAAACATAAGCTTAACCTGATAGAAAAGAAACATACTTACCTCTTCTCAAACTCACTCAACTCAACTCAAACTCCACTCAAGGATAGGATACTCAACTCAAGGATAAGATACTCGACTCAGATAAGATACTCAACTCGAAGATACTCGGTCAAGATACTCAACTCAAAGGGACTCAACTCAAGATAATCAACTCAAAGATACTCAACTCAAGATACTCAATGATAAAGCAACAATAAAATATGCAATATATGGAAAGCTTTTAAAACAGTAGATAATAACTCAATTGTCTGTAAAAATACAATAATAACTCAATTGTATGTAAAAATACAATAATAACTCTTAGTTGGGAGATTCTCTAACCGACAACCATCAGTACGAGCTATGTGATGATATAACGTCTCACCCACGCTGCCAGAACGGTCCTATACCTTGCCGGAGTATAAGACATCATCAACTAAGTGGATCCACTAAGCTATGCATAAAAGAAATAAGGGATCATCTAAGAAGTATGGCCCTTTTATCCAGGTTGGCATACATTGTTTATGAAGACTTTGAGTTGTCTGAACTCGTCCCCATATCGGTGCTCAATACTACTCCCAATAATATAACGCATGCTCATATGTTTAAAAACGTTTCCTCATCCTCAAACTTTGAGATTATTACTCAAAAGGTTCTCTTAAAGGAGATAGTGCTCAAAACTCCTCATGAACTCGTTTGGAAATCGAAGTTTCCTCTCATCTTAAATGTTAAAACATTTACTCTTGGGAATACTTAGTTCCCTTATATTCATTTTTAAAAAATGAAATTTTACTCTCCTCATCCTCATACTCATTTACTCAAGTCTTTAAACATATTTTAAATAATTGTAAAAGACTTCTCAAAATAGAGTTCATGTCGAAATATAGATGTGAACGACTCAATTGAAGGGTTTCAATAACCATATATAGAACTCAATACTAGGAACTCAATAAATTCAGAGCTCGAGGACTCAATGACACTACTCATCTCAAGAATGCTCAACTCATAAGGTTGATGCGGAATTATGGCCATGACCAACTCAACTCAAGGACCTCCATGTATATCATAGGGTAATCCCATAATTATGAAATATAGTTTCAAAAAGGATTAGGAACTCAATACTCAAGAACTTAGAACTCGAAGATACTACTCCTCTCAAAGATACTCAATTTATGGAGTTCATGCGAAATTTATGGGCATGAACGACTCGAATCAAGGATATTAATAATAATATAGGCTCATGAGTACACTGTCCTCATTATCATACTCACTTACTCAAGTCTTGAAACAATTATAAGTAATTGTAGAAAACTCCTCGAAAAGACTCAAGGGGACTTTCTCAAACTTTACTCTCAACTGTACCTCAAATTTGAATTATGAATTTAAGGATCATGATTATGATATATAGGATTTCTTGATGATTAGATGTAGTTTTGATAGTAAAAATCAAGAAGTGATCGATGACACGGTTTAATAGAACTCAAACGGAAAGAAGGACGGAAGAGTATGGGACCTGGCGCACTGAGTGGAGTGGGGCGTCAGCCCCTAAAATTCTGAATCCCTTCCCAGGCGCACTGCAAACGCCCCACGCCAGTCCCCTTGGCGCATTTGGGGGGCGTCGTGCCACCTCCTCCCCAGATCATTCCGATGAATTTTCTTTTCAATTTTCCAGCCCTACCTCATCTAGATTCGAATGATTTCCTCTAAATTCTCATAGATTCATATACTAAACACACTTAGATCAAACCCTACTAAAACAATCACTCATTTGCAAGATCCTCACCTCAAGAACTCTTCAAGAACTCAAGTTTTTTAACCTCAAGAATGAAATTACGAATAAAAATCACATAATTGGCGTGTGGGTGAATGAACCCAACACAATGAGAACTTACATACCTTAAAGAACAAGGTTCTTGGCGAAATTTTGGATGAACGCCTGGAATCTTGGACTTTTTCTCCTCTTGAATCTTCTCTCTAAAGCTCTAAACGTTTTGGGGGTGAATGAAACTGATTCTAATCAGTTTAGACCTTAAATTGAGTGTAATTCATGCTTAGACTAAGTGGGGGTAAGTAAAATACTAAAATACCCCTCCTTAGTTCGGGTGAAAATCCCCTATCTAGAGAGGTTGCACTCAAATGGTCATATCTCCCTCATCTGAACTCGAATTTTAGCAAACTCAGTGGCGTTGGAAAAGGGACTCAAAGATCTTCAATTTGATACCTTTTGGGTCACCTAACTCATTATATACTAAAATTTATGATCGTTTGAAGTTGACCCAAAACTTAAAATAACTTACGAATGACTTGAATGAACTTCTCTTAAGTTCTTTTTTTGGAACTCGAGGTGTTACATCTAGTTACCTTAACACCAAAGAAAATTTAAATTCCTCGGTAAAATCCTACGCACAACGAAGGATGGCTCGAGTCTTAGCTCAAAAAATTTCGGGGTGTTACATTATCTCCCCCTTGAGATCATTCGTCCTCGAATGACGGCTGGACTGGGTATGGAATGAGGTTACTCTTACTATCTCTCTTGACTCACAAACTTTTCTACTAACATAGACTGAACTGATTCATACCAAGAGTTGGGACTTCCTATAGAACCTAAGTCAAGAATGATGCTGTTGTGAACAGTCACGCTCTCCCTGAAGTTACCTTATCTGAAACAAAGCAAGTCTGGGCATGAAGTAAGAATAGGAATACCTTGCCCGGGGTAATGTGACTGCTAGATGTTTAAGCTTAGCAACACTCCTCAACTACGTTCTTCTTTCCTTATTACCATACCTTATTGGCCGCAACTCATAGCTCTCACAAGGGTACATGACTTCTCTTGCCAAGGTCTGAGTTTAACGGCACGCTCTTACTGTATTCAAGCTTAACCCAAAACCCTAAGGTTTGGGTTCTATACCTCGATAGAAAATCTCATCCCAAGAATATTACTCTTTACCACAAAATTTAATCCACATGGGCTCATATCAAGAACCACCTAATGTTTAACAACACCACATCCAAGCTTAGTACTCTAACAACTCCATGGACTCCTACTAACCAGCTCCCTTAAGAAGTTCTCATTCTCTCATCATCTCTACCATACCAACTAGAATTTCCCGCATTACTACTCAGAACCAACTAAGGGCTCTCATTTAACTATTTCTCATAGTAAAACCTCGTCCTCCTCTTCCTCCACATTTATAACCTTAGATGGAATTATCACACCATCATTATCACGATAAGAACATTAACCTTCTCCTTTTAATATCACTCCACTACAAAATGGACCTCTGAAAAGATATCTCCCATACTCTTTTGAACTCATTACTATTTTATTCTCAACACTTGACTTGAATTTTGATCTTATCATCTCCCCCTTAGGTCTAAACTTGACACTTGAAAGCTATGGACCTATTCTATCATCTCTAAACTGGTCTACATCCCCTTTACTCTAATACTGAGGAAAAGTTTACCTCATGACTACCGAACTCTCCATAAGCAGGTACTAAGACCTCATTTCTAAGATGCTTCTCTTAACCTCTTCTCATTGACTTCTAAGGTTGTTTCATCTAACTCTTTTAGGAAAAATTAACACTTGCACCAACCTATCCCATAGTGGTAGCTCAATTATACAATCTATGCACACATGAAAAATCATAACCTCAATTGGGACCTCGTCTGGCCACATACCATCTCGAGTGTACCTCTTACTGCTGTACTTTCATTTCTCTCCTCTCTGGGTCATAATGCCACATTTTTCATTGCAAGGTACCACTTTGATCTCCTCACCTATTTCAGGTCAAACCTACTAGATCAGATCTCAAAACTAACACCATCACCCTCATGTTGCCATCTTTTGATCACGACATTCATCTCAAATTCAAGATTAGTGTCTAGTACTAAACACGGATGTCAATTTGGTTGCTCACACCTTATACTACTTGCGAATACCAGAAAAAGTCAAAACACACTCACCCACTAAGATCTCCTGAAAAGTAGGAAATCTTTAGCTCTCTGTCTACCTACCTACAGATTACCTTCACCTTTCCTTTCACAACTTAAGTACTATTTACTCACTTACTGCGCATTACCTCTCAAATAGTTCTATCATCTTCTGAATGCCATGGGGTCCCCCCTTCAAAATTCATAAGCCTGGCTTAGGTCTATCACCTCATGAATACTCCGCTCTTTGATTCCACACATATATTTGGTCTCCTCTAATATGATTGCACATCGACATTAACTCTATTCTGGTTAAAAATATAATCTTAATTCATCCTGACTAGTAACTATTCCTCTTCCCTCTATCATGAACTCTCTACAACATTATTATTCCTTATTCTACTCATAAAGGAACTCATCACTTATAACTGACTGAGTACATGATTGCAATAACATAATCTGCCCCATCACTATCTCCCTTTCATAGATTTTTATACCTCTGCATATTTTTCTCTTAACTTAAGGGCACACTTTACTACAACTGCTCATAACCTCATACTTCATACTATCTTTTAGGGTGAAAATATTACCCAAACTCTAAAACATAATTTCTCATAAGGGTCTCACCTGAATAAGGTTTAGAGAAGAGAGTACATCTCGATTTCAGCTCAAACGCACGCATATGAATGTGAGTGCATTCTTTTGAACTCAATAGTTAACTCACTCATAGGCTCCTCTCAAGCCCTTCTACAGTCTCATGACTTTCTTAAGATTTTTGCTAAGAGCAACTCATCGATAAAGAACTGACTTTGCTTTTCAACCACCTCTAGTATGAGAGGTAGTCCAATGAATCTGAGAAACGCATGAGTATGAATAAGCTCCTTATGACATAGTTCTATTGCACGTTTTAGAGTATGAAAGAAGGGAAAATTTTCTTAAATGCCTGTAGTCCATCCTTTATAGAACAAGACCCTACTGACATGACTTCATAGACACCCTAGGACACTTGAACTCTGTGCTCTGATACCAAGTTTGTCACGCCTCGAGCCTACACCCTGGACGTAACTGGTACTCGAAAATTATTGTTGGTTCCCAAGCGAACCCTTGGCCTGGCTCACTACTTAGCGGAAGACATTATTCAAGCAAAATGAAAACTCATGATGCAAAAATAACTTTAAAAACTTAATTTAAACTCAACTCTAATAATCGTTTGAAAATAATTTAACAAGTATTAGTTAAATGCCTCATAGACTCAAAACATTATAACAACAAAGGAAATAATGATAGACTCCTCGACCTTTAAACTATCTATGAAGCCTCTACTATTACAGAAGGATTATCCTGACAAGACCCCCGACATCCTAACAACTGAAAGTAAAAGTGGAACCCTATAGAAGCAATGAGGCTCACAGAAGCTAAATGGAACTGCAAGTGGTATCAACGGAGCATCTGTTCATGACCCTGAATACCTGTATTTGCATCATAAAAGATGCATGCCAAATGGCGTTAGTACATGTAATATACGAGCATGTAAGGGGAATTCTAAAGCATAAACATAAGCTTGAACTGATAGAAAAGAAACATACTTACCTCTTCTCAAACTAACTCAACTCAACTCAAACTCCACTCAAGGATAGGATACACAAATCAAGGATAAGATACTCGACTCAAAGGTAAGATAATCAACTCGAAGATAATCGGCTCAAGATACTCAACTCAAAGGCACTCAACTCAAGATAATCAACTCAAAGATACTCAACTCAAGATACTCAAGGATAAAACAACAATAAAAGATGCAAAATATGAAAAGCTTTTAAAACAGTATATAATAACTCAATTGTATGTAAAAATACAATAATAACTCAATTATATGTAAAAATAAAATATTAACTCAATTGTATGTAAAAATACAATAATAACTCTTATTTGGGAGATTCTCTAACCGACAACCATCACTATGAGCTATGTGATGATACAGTGTCTCGCACAAGCTGCCAGAACTTTCCTATACCTTGTTGAAGTATAAGACATCCTCAACTATGTGGATCCACTAAGATATGCTTAAAAGTAATAAAGAATCATCTAAAAAGTATGACCCTTTTTACCCATGTTGGCATTCATGGTTTATGAGGACTTTGAGTTGTCTGAACTCGTCCCCATATCGGTGCTCAATACTACTCCCAATAATATAACTCATGCTCATATGTTTAAAAACATTTCCTCATCCTCAAACTTTGAGATTATTACTCAAAAGGTTCTCTTGAAAGAGATAGTGCTCAAAACTCCTCATGAACTCATTTGAAAATCGAAGTTTCCTCTCATCTTAAATGTTAAAATATTTACTCTTGGGAATACTTAGTTCCCTTATATTCATTTTAAAAATAAAATGAAATTCGACTCTCCTCATCCTCATACTCATTTACTCAAGTCTTTAAACATATTTTAAATAATTGTAAAAGACTTCTCAAAATAGAGTTCATGCCGAATTATAGACGTGAACGACTCAATTCAAGGTTTCAATAATCATATATAGAACTCAATACTCGGAATTCGATAACTTAAGAACTAAAGGACTCAATGACACTACTCATCTCAAGAATGCTTGACTCATAAGGTTCATGCGAAATTATGGGTGTGACCAACTCAACTCAAGGACCTCCATGTATATCATAGGGTAATCCCATAATTATAAAATATAGTTTCAAAAAGGATTAGGAACTTAGAACTCGAAGATACTACTCCTCTCAAAGATACTCAATTTATGGAGTTCATGAGGAATTTATGGGCATGAACGACTCGACTCAAGGATATCAATAATAATGTAGGCTCATGATTACACTCTCCTCATTCTCATACTCACTTACTCGAGTCCTGAAACAATTATAAGTAATTGTAAAAGACTCATCGAAAAGACTCAAAGGGACTTTCTCAAACTTTACTCTCAACTCTACCTCAAATTTGAATTATGAATTCAAGGATCATGATTATGATATATAGGATTTCTTGATGATTAGATGTAGTTTGGATAGTAAAAATCAAGAAGTGATCGATGACACAGTTTAATAGAACTCAAACGGAAAGAAGGACGGAAGAGTAAGGGACCTGGCGACCTTGGCGCACTGAGTGACACGGGGCGCCAGCCCCTAAACTTCAGAACCCCTTCCCTGGTGCACTGCAGGCGCCCCATGCCAGCCCCATTGGCACATTTAGGGCGCACCGCGCCACGCTCTCCCCAGATCATTCCGACAAGTTTTCTTTTCAATTTTCCAACCCTACCTCATCTAGATTCGATTGATTTCCTCCAAATTCTCTTATATTCATATACTAAACACACATAGATCAAAACCTACCAAAACAATCACTCATTCGCAAGATCCTCACCTCAAGAACTCAACAAGACTTCATTAACAAGGAATGAAGCTAAAACCTCAAGAACTTTTCAAGAATTCAAATAATTCAACCTCAAGAACGAAATTATGGATAAAAATCACATGATTGGCGTGTGGGTGAACGAACCCAACACTATGAGAACTTACATACCTTAAAGAACTAGGTTCTTGGTGAAATCTTGGATGAACGCTTGGAACCTTGGACTTTTTCTCCTCTTGAATCTTCTCTCTAAAGCCCTAAACGTTTTGGGGGTGAATGAAACTGATTCTAATCAGTTTAGACCCTAAATTGAGTGTAATTCACACTTCGACTAAGTGGGGGTAAGGAAAAGACTAAAATACCCCTCCTTAGTTCGGGTGAAAAGGCCCTATCTAGAGAGGTTGCACTCAAACGTTCATATCTCCCTCATCTGAACTCGGATTAGCAAACTTGGTGGCGTTGGAAAGAGGACTCAAAGATCTTCAATTTGATACCTCATGGGCCACCTAACTCATTATTTGCTAAAAGTTATGGTCGTTTGAAGTTGACCCAAAACTTAAAAGAACTTACGGATGACTTGAATGAACTTCTCTTAAGTTCATTTTTTGGAACTCGAGGTGTTACATCTGAGACCTTAACACCTAAGAAAATTTAAATTCCTCAGTAAAATCCTACTCACAACGAAGGATGGTTCGAGTCTTAGCTCAAAAAATTTCGGGGTGTTACACATGACAACTACTTAAAGAGCTTATACCATTCTATTGATATGTAATATACTCGAATCTTTTGAATAAATAGTTATCTATTGTGGATTTATAATTCAAATAGGTGAGTAACAATAATTTTTGAAATGCATACGTCTTCCGGTAAAATATGTCCACTCAATATATGAACTCATTAATGATAAGCAGTGAAGAGTTAGAGTTACACAACGATGGAACGTACCACGTTGCAGACATTCACTTATCTTATTTTTTATTGAATTGATTCTTAAAGATAAGAAGGTAAAAAATCATTTTTGAAAAGTTATTCTTTCAGCTATTGCTTTTTAAGTTCTCTATTGGATTATATTAGGACTGATTTGCTAATTATTATTTTTTGAAAGTTTATTTCGGGAAGTTATTCTTTTGATATGTAGATTAGTTTATTGAGTTCCAACAATTGTCTTTGTCGTGTTTCAACAATAATCTTTAGATCCTCTGCTTAATTTATTTTTGGGTATTTAAAGTATGCTTTATGAATACTACTCTTTTAATACTATATTGTGTGTTCAGTTTTTCAAGTTGCTACAATCATTGGGATTTTGCAAGTTATATGGCAAAAAAAAAAAAGTACTCACTAAGATTTTAGAATGTTATTATTTCAAATACCCGTATATATTATTTTCAAAAAAGTATATAAGACTATGCATTATATGTAAAAAAAAAAATACAGATTTATGTGTAAAATATCCTTCATTAAAATAATGGAAGAATTTCACGAGGCAAAACAATTTTTTTTAAAAAAAATAATCAAACTTTCATATAAAATATAATAATTAAAAAGAGATTGTTTATACTTCATGAGAACTCAATCACAAATTTGAATTTGATATTTTAAGTTATAAATGACATAATATAAATGAAAAACTAATTAAAGTATCACAAAAGAAAATAAAATACATGCAAAAGATGACAAAAAATTATACAAAAATATTATTAATATATTTAGAACAATCAAATAATTTCAAAATATTAATATTAAAGTATAAATATAATTTGTTTAGGAAGTAAAAATGTATGACATAACATAATATTAAAATTGTGTAGTAGACAAAATAAATTCAAAAATAAAAATTTTAAAAATAAAATTTTATTAATGAACTACTTAAAATTAACATGATATATTAAAAATTTAAAAATTATATGATCTTTTTTAAAATTAAATTTTTTAAAAACTTTAAACTCTTTATTTAATAAAACATTAATATAAAATTGAGTAACTAACTAAATATTATCATATTTTCCACTCAAATTAATTTTCTAAATTACAATTAGAATTTTAATAGGTAGCTTTAAAACTTCTCATTATATTCCTGCTTATGCACAAGCTCTAAAGACTTATTAACCAAAAATGAATAAATAAAATAATTAAAACTAGATTTTGTATAATTAAAAATAAATTGAAATTTATTCGCAAAGCAGAAATGTTTTCGAATTATCATTTTCCAAAAAGAAAAAATTGAAAATATTATAAATCCATATTTGGCCAATTAGTGTCGCGTGTAAATCCCGTGGACTACAAGGAAAGATAGAATCTCGCCCGGCAACAACAGCTGATTCAATAGCATGTCATCATCAAAATAATTATCAAATTTTCAGTTTGGATATTTGTTTTAAAAAATTATCTCCAAAAAAAATATAATTTTAATTTGATAAATAATTATATAAAAACTGTCACATTAAATTGCCAAAAACAAAAACTGATAGTTATATGTTATTAATAATTTGCAGTTTTTCTAAAAAAAATTAAATTTATTAATTACAAAAATACTAAGAAATTATAAAACACACGTAATCCTTTATTTAACCTCTTTTTTTTTGCAACTATCCTTATTAATCTCAACAACATTTTTTTTAGTGATAAGATGATTTGCAACTATTCTTATTAATCTTAACATCAAATGACTTTTTTTAAAAAATAAATTATATTGATAATTAATTTTGAAATTAAAATATACTGATCTCAGTTTGTGGTGTAGTTATTATTTCTCTAGCAACCTAACACATTGAGAAGTTCATAAAATGAATGATCACTTGCAAAGTGTTATTTTCTAATTTTTTATTTTTATCAACTTTTCTTATCGTTTCTAAATTTTCATTCTATCTTATAAAATCTCTCCATATATATTTAAATCTAAGATATTAATTGATAGTATTGTTTTCAATTGATCACTCGAATTCAATATTTTGTACATTCTTATTTTATGAAATTGTATTAGATTAAATGAAAATCATCTTATTTTCTCGAATTTAACAAGAGATGAGTGTGCTAAAGAGGTCAACATGCGTTACAAATTATATTTAAATTTTAGCTATAATTAGGGACAAAATTTTTAATACTAGATTTTAGATTGATCTATGAATTTATAATTTAATTAATTAGCACAAATATCAATTGAACACACGCCACATACGCTATTAATCTTCATTATACTAGAAGAAGGAGAAGTTGTAAGAATAACGTTTTGTGTCTTTGAAGAACATACACTCATTGCACATATATTAGGGTAAATTTTGTTAGCATTAATTGTATATATAAAATTAAAACATTATATATAATTATACATGCACTTTTGTTAATCAATAATAATTTGTATTAGTTATTTCTAAATTTAAAAATTATTATATTTTAAAATATTCGTGCACCGCGCGGGTATATATACTAGTTATTTTGAATAAAACAAACCAAACATTCAATAAAAAATAATCGCATAACTTATCACATCAAAACTAATTCCAACACAACTTATCTCATTATAATTAATCTCATCATAACTTGTATTCAAACCAAACGATCCCTTAGAACTCAATCTTCTCAGTTCACCCAAAACATATGTGTGGCCAGGCGCAACCAAGTGAAAGAGGAAGCAAAGCTCTTCCTTTGTAGAGTAATTAAAATACAAATCCTATAAGGAAGCAAGACTTTTACTTTTATATGCTAATTGCCTTAGGTATATGTTTAAAATTTTTTTTTAAAAATAATAAAATGAAATCTCTCGATTTTGCATTTATTTTTGTTTTAAGGATGGTAAAGCCATCAATTATAAAAACACGACAGATCTTACAATTTGACATAGTAGACCAAAAGTGTCTACTAGCCCAAAGGCTCAAAACCAGCCCAAAACAAAATAAAATGAAAAGGAAATAAACATCTAAACAAGACTAACTGGGAAAGACCCCATAACCTTCAAAACGGAAAGCTCAAAGAGCTCAGGTGCCCATCGCCGGAATCATCGAGAGTTGAGGTCAAAAATTGAGCCCACTTCAAGAACGTTACATTCGAGTGATGATATCAAAATCACCGACAACCTTAATCCAGATCTGCCATGGAAATAGCTCAAAGAGCTTGGATTGATTTCACTCAAGACACCTACAAGTCTCACAGACGCCATGAAATTAGTTCCAAAGAAGACTTGTTCGGCTCTATGTTAAATTCCCACACTAATCTACACAAGGTAACTAGCTCACAATTATGCCACTCGATTTGTCTTCTCGTTGAATTTTTATTTACCAACCATTTCACTTTATCTACAGATTGAGCTTCAAGAGAAGCTAATACCACTGTTTTGACAAAGATGATCTGATTAATTCTCAAATATCAACAATTAACGTTAATTACCAGCAGGTAAGAATAATGGAACTTTATGTTACAAGCTTGTATGCTTTAGAGGCATTAGGAACAATGGTTAACCATGATCTCGGACTAAAATGTTGGTAAAGTAACCGTTTTGGTTGTTTGTAACTGTTGGTGTAGCTGTTGTATTTGCAATTATAATTGTTGTTGTATTATTTGTGCCATCTGACTACGTGTGTGATTGGGTGCATCCGTATCCTTTATTTTGACATTTATGAATCCTGAGACTTGGAACTTCGTCTTTCTCCATGTTGATAATTCTTCTACCTTGTGAGGGAACCTCCTAGATATTGTTATATTTTTTAGTACCTGCAAAATGAGCACCCATGTTAGCAAAGTAATCAGCCAGCTGATTTCCTTCTCTAAATAAATGTTCCACCCTTAATACACCAATGTTCCTAAGTTGCTTAACCTCTTCACTTCCAAACTTATCTCCCAAGGGACTTCCCACATACCTTCAAGCACATTTTTCATGGTTAATGAATCAGTCTCCATCACTACTGGAGTATAATGTGCACGAATGCAAAATTCTAGCCCTGCTACTAAAGCCTTAGCTTCAGCTATATGATTATTACCATCTAGCAATCTACACGATTCTGCATATATAAAATTACCAGACGAATCTCTCACACAAAAACCACTCGAACTAGGTCCAGGATTGCCTTTAGAAGCTCCATCTGTATTACATTTGTAACTTCCTATCTCAGGTTTTCTCCAGATAACTACTTTTGTAACAATAGAAGGCGTATATTCCTTCAAAAATTTAACAAGCATGGCCAGTGATAAGGAATAGAAGACAACCAGGAATATCTACACCTTGTCAAGAACCAAATCTGCCTATTAATTTCTTCCACAGTCTTATAAAAAGACATCCTCTCCCCATGCTTAAGAGCGTTTCTTCTTTTCCAAAGTTGCCAAATAATGAAAGCAGGCAGTGCCATCAAAATTGGCTTAAGTTTAGTAGGGGCATCCAATTTCCACCAGTTGTGGATAAATACCTTCAATTGGAAACCTGGAACTTGTACCCCAGCTGCTGCAATAAAGTTCTGCCAGATTCTTTTAGCAAAAGAAGAGGTCAGAAAAACATGATCAATAGTTTCTGTTTGTGGCCTAGTACAACAGTAACAAAGGGCCTCCTCCACCACCTTTATTCTGATCAACACTTCCCCAATAGGAAGTCTTTGTTTCATTAATCTCCACAAAAAGAAAGAGACTATACCTCCACAGGAGAAGAAATAGCTACAATCCCAGAAATATATAAAACATTTACCACATATAAAAGAATCACCAAGGGAACTTTATTTTTCATAAAGTTCTATACAGCCCCGGCTGAGATACTTTCCGATGAAATAAAAGCTATCATTCAAGTTATAAAAATAGAACTTACCCGAGACATGATTATACCTGAAAAGATAAACCAACAACCCGAAATACCCAAAGTAGAAATACCAGACTTCTATGCCAATAAAAGAATTATAGGTATATCTACTATACTAAGCGAACTAGCCCATAACTACCTAAATGGAAATTCAGTATGGAGCTATTATTCAAGAGAACAGACAATGATATATGCTCATTCCAAAGAAGTTAGGGAAAATGATATGGAAGAGATAAGAAAATGGGTCATAACATTGCTTCAACC
>JAJONR010003124.1:0-47862 GCA_029582245.1 Solanum etuberosum | reverse complement strand
TTCTCTTCTTGAACTCTCAACTAAAACCCTAGGCGTATATTAGGATTATAAAACTGAACCTAATAGGATTAGACCTTTAAAACCTTACTAAAAATGAACTAAATCTGATTTGGTAAGGAAAGACCAAAATACCCCTCACTATTTTCGGTAACTTTCCTTAACTGGACAACCTGACTTCAAAAGGGCATATCTCACTCATCCGACCTCGAAACTTAGCAAACTCGGTGGCGTTGGAAATATAATTCAAATACCTTTCATTTTCTATATTATGAAATACCTAACTCATCCTATATTGAAAGTTATGATCGTTTGAAGTTGACCTAAAACTTAGAAGAACTTAGGAATGACTTGAATGAACTCTCTTTAGTTCTTCTTGGAAGTTAAGGTGCTACATCTAGTGACCTTAACACTCAAGAAATTTTAAATTCCTCGGTAAAATCCTACTTACAACGAAGGATAGTTCGAGTCTTAGCTCAAAAATTTTTGGGGTGTTACAATATCTCCCCCTTGGGATTATTCGTCCTCGAATGACGACTGGACTGGGTATGGAATGGGGTTACTCATACTAAGGTCTGAGTCTAATGGTATGCTCTTACTATATTCAAGCTTAACCCAAATCCTTGGGTTCAGGTTCTATACCTCTCTATAGGGAATCTCATCCCAAGACTATTACTCTTTACCACCACACTGGGCTCATATAAAGAACCACCTAATGTTTAACAACACCACATTCAAGCTTAATACTCTAGCAACTCCATGGACTCCTACTAACCATCTCCTTAAGAAATTCTCAACACTTGATTTGATTTCTCGTTTTATCATCTCCCCCTTAGGTCTAAAGCTGACACTTGAAAGCTATGAACCTATTCCATTATATCTAACTGGTCTACATCCTCTTTTACTCAGACACTCGGGAGAAACTACCGAACTCTCTATAAGCGGGTACTAAGACCTCTTTCTAAGGTGTTTCTCTTAACCTCTTCTGATTACATACCCTTTCGATACACCTCTGAATGCTCTTGTTACTCTTGTGACTTAGCCACACTTCACTGCCCTTATCTAAATGTTAGGATCTCTCACTGGTACTACTCATATTAATTGCATCAAACATCTCAATTCGTCACCTACTCTATGTCAAGTCTACTAGATCAAATCTCAAGACTAACATCATCACCCTCATGTTGTCATTCTTTTGATCATGACACTCATCTCAAATTCAAGCTTAATGTTCATTACTAAACCCGAATATCAATACGATTGCTCGTCTACTATACTATACCTCATTACTTAATCAGTTCTATAACCTTCTGAACATCATGACCCTCTCAAACATATCATAAGCCTGGTTTAGATCTATCACTTCATGAATACTTTGTGCTTCTATTCAACACATACACTTGGTCATTACCTACACAATGACACTTCATCACAAACTCCTTCCTAGCTACAACACACTCTACCTCCTATGATGGAATCTTCACAACTCATCACTTCTTAGTCAACCCATAAGGGAAAAACTCTTCATTAGCAACTTACTAGGTGCATGACTATAATAACACAGCTTGTCAAAACACCATCTCCTTTTATTAAATTACTAAACCTATGCATACTTTTCTCTAACTCTGGGC
This sequence comes from Solanum etuberosum, assembly GCA_029582245.1. Taxonomy (NCBI): domain Eukaryota; kingdom Viridiplantae; phylum Streptophyta; class Magnoliopsida; order Solanales; family Solanaceae; genus Solanum; species Solanum etuberosum. The sequence continues at coordinate 46,234 of JAJONR010003124.1, read as the reverse complement.
TATTTCACTGCAACTGCTCATAATCTCGTCATTCATACTATCCTTTAGGGTGAACATACTACCCAAGCTCTAAACATACTTTCTCATAAGGATCTCAGCTGAAACAGGACTTAGAGAAGAGAGTACAACTCACTCTTAGCTTAAATGCACGATTCATATGAACATGAGGCATTCCTCTGAAACTCAACACTTAACTCACTCATGGGCTTCTCTTAAGCCCCTTAGGAGTCTCATGACTTGCTCAAGACTCTTGCTGAGAGCAACTCTTCGATAAAGTACAGACTTTGCTTTTCAACCACCACTAGTATGAGGGGTAGTTGAATGAATCTGAGAAACGCACGAGTATTAATCAATCTCTAGGACTTAGCTCTATTGCACGATTAAGAGTATGAAAGAAGGGAAAATTTTCTTAAATGTCTGTAGTCCCCTGTTTATAGAAGTGGGGCCCTCACAACCATAAACAAGACCCTACTGACACTGCTTCACAGACACCCTAGGACACTTGGACTCTGTGCTCTGATACTAAGTTTTTCATGACCCGAGCCTACACCTTGGACGTGGCCGGCACTCGAGAACCATTGTTGGTCCCAAGCGAACCCTCATCCTGGCTGACTACAAGCGAAAGACTAACTCAAGCATACAAAACTTAAAAACTAAATAAAAAATCATGAAAACTCAAATACAAAGCTTTAACTTAAATGAAAAATTCTGAATAAAATAATATATTCAACTCACCACAAAATAGGCAACTTAAGTCTTTAAAACATTTAACAAATTAAATCAGCAGATTTATGAAACTCTACTGTCTATCTATGAAGCCTCTAACTGACAAAGATGGAAGTCGGGACAAGACCCATGACATCCTAACAAAACTAAAAAGTAAATGAAATCCTCCGAAAGCAAGGAGGCTCACCATAGCTAACTCGAACTCCATGTGGTATCAACGAAGCTCCTATTGATGACCCCGAATACCTGTATCTGCATCATGAAATGATGCAGACCAAATGGCTCAGTACGTGGAATGTACGAGCATGTAAGGGAAATTCTAAAGCATAAACATAAGCTTGAACCAGATTAAAAGGAAACATACTTACCTCCTCTCAACTCACTCAACTAAACTCAACTCAAGAATAAGAAACATAGTTCAAGTCAATGATAAGATATTCAACTCAGTGAAATAAGGCTCAACTCAATTATAAGATATTCAACTCAGTGAAATAAGGCTCAACTCAATAATAAGATACTCGACTCTGGATACTGAACTCTGAATACTCAACTCAATATTAAGCAACAATACATATGCAATATATGGAAAGCTTTTAAAACAGTAGAAAGTAACTCAGTGTATTGAAGAATACAATAACAACTCATTTACTTATATAATAAAAATATAATATAACTCTGTGGGAGTTTCTCAAACCGACAACCATCACTATGAGCTATGTGATGATACAATGTCTCGCACACGCTGCCAGAACTGTCCTATAACTTACCGGGATATAGAACGCCTCAACTAAGTGAATCCACTAGTCTATGTTAAAAATCATTAAGGAATCATCTAAAAAGTATGACCGTTTCTACCCACGTTGGCTACATGGTTTATGAAGATTTGAGTTATCTGAACTCGTTTCCATGTCGGTGCTCAATACTACTCCCAAAAGGTAACTAGCTCATATATTTAAAAACATAACTCTTTCTGTGGTTTGAGATTATTACTCAAAAACTAGCTTAAAATCTCTCTTGGAAATTGGTGTTTCCTCTCTTGTTTAAATGTGAAAACATTTTACTCTTGGGAATACTTTGTTGTCATACAATCATTTGAAGAAATGAACTTCACTCTTATTCTTACTCAACTCAAGTGCTCAAGTCTTAAAATTAGTTTAGAAAAATTTGTAAAAGACTTCTCAAAATAAGGTTAATGCCGAATTATGGACGTGAACGACTCAATCCAAGGTTTTCAATAACCATACATAGAACTCAATACTCAGAACTCAAGAATTTCAATGATAATACTCATTTCAAGAATGCTCGACTCCGAGGGTTGATGCAGAATTATGGACATGAATTACTCAACTCAAGGACTCAAAGATACTTCTCATCTCAAGACTGCTCGACTTATAGGGTTCATGCAGAATTATGGGCATGAACTACTCAACTCAAAGACTCCATGGGTAAGATGTAATAGTCCCATGATTAGGAATAAAATCTCAAAAGGATTAGGAACTCAATACTAAAATCCTTAGAACTCGAAGATGCTATTCCTCTCGAAGACACTCAATTTCATGCAGAATTTATGAGCATGAATGACTCGACTCAAGGGTCTAAAGAAACTTATGGAGTTCATGTATACAACTCTTATTATTCTCATACTTACTTCATCAAGACTTAGTTCAAATTGATAGTTGATCTCAAAGGATTCACAATTGAACTCAAAGACTTTCTTGAACTCTACTCTTAACTCTCTCTTGAATGTGAATTATGAATTCAAGAGTTATGATTCGTGATATGAAGAATATCGTGATGATAAAGTAGACTCATGAATACATTCTCCTAAATTTTATACTCTCTTGCTCGAGTCTTGAAACAAGTTATTAGAAATTGTAGAAGACTCCTCAAAAAGACTCAATGGGACTTTCTCGATATGTTCAAATAAACTCTCAAGACTTAACTTTTACTCTACCTTGAATTTGAATTATTAATTCAAGGTTATAATTCATGTTATGAATGATTTCTAGGCGTTTAGAAGTAGCTTAGAGTAGTTAGAATCAAAAGAGAGTGAAGGTACACTTTAAAAGAACTCAAACGGAGCCACCGACTGCAAACTGGACGGGGCAGGTGACCCTGGCGCACTGAGTGGCGCGGGGCGCCAGCCCCTAAACTACAGAACATAATTAGGGGCGCACTGGCTGGCGCGACGTGCCAGGCCTTAACCCAGAACACCCGACGAATTTCTTTGCTCGTTTTCTCACCCTAATTCGCCTAGAATCAAACGGTTTCTTCCCCAATCACTTGGATTCGATTACTTAACATAAGTACACTCTAATCTACTCAATACAGCACTCAAAACACTCACTCTTCTCAAGAAATCATCAAAACCCCAACACAACAAGATTTAGGATGAACTTCAAGAACACTTCTCAAGAACTCATCAAGAACTCTAATCTTTCAACTTCAAGAATGAAATTGCACTGAAAATAACATGATTGGCATGTGGGTGAACAAACCCAACACTATGGACCCTTACATACCTCTTAGGCATCAAACCCATGGCGAAAATCCGCAACAAAACTCAACAACCTCGACGAACGCCTTGATCCTTTCCTCTTTTCTCCTTTTTTCTCTTCTTTTCTCTTCTTGAACTCTCAACTAAAACCCTAGGCGTATATTAGGATTATAAAACTGAACCTAATAGGATTAGACCTTTAAAACCTTACTAAAAATGAACTAAATCTGATTTGGTAAGGAAAGACCAAATACCCCTCACTATTTTCGGTAACTTTCCTTAACTGGACAACCTGACTTCAAAAGGGCATATCTCACTCATCCGACCTCAAAACTTAACAAACTCGGTGGCGTTGGAAATATAATTCAAAGACCTTTCATTTTCTATCTTATGAAATACCTAACTCATCCTATATTGAAAGTTATGATCGTTTGAAGTTGACCTAAAACTTAGAAGAACTTAGGAATGACTTGAATGAACTCTCTTTAGTTCTTCTTGGAACTTAAGGTGCTACATCTAGTGACCTTAACACTCAAGAAATTTTAAATTCCTCGGTAAAATCCTACTTACAATGAAGGATGGTTCGAGTCTTAGCTCAAAAAATTTCTGGCGTGTTATAGTTCATAGTTATACAAGTCCAATTGACATTCACAAAACTGATACAAGTAAACAAAAATTACTCAATTATATTCATTTGTTGACTTAAAATATACAATTAATTGTATAAAAACTATCTAACATACAGAACAAATATTAACATATACAAACTGATACAAGTAATCGAAAATTATTCAATTATATACACTTGTTAACTTAAAATATATAACGACTTGTATAAAATCTATCTAATATACAAATCAAACAGTGAAATATACAAAACTGATAAAAGTAATCAAAAATTACTCAATTATATGCATTTGTTGACTCAAAATATATAACTTGTATAAATTCTATCTAATATACAAATCAAACAGTAACATATACAAAACTGATAAAAGTAAGGAAAAATTTAATAAACCACAATATGTTTAGACAAAGAATCACCCATAACTTGTATAAAATCTATCTAATATACAAATCAAACCGTAACAATACAAACTGATACAAGTAATCGAAAATTACTCAATTATATACAATATGTTTACACAAATTAAACAAGAATTAACCAAAAATATATGAAATACATATACATAGAAGAATATACAGCTCGTAATGGATAGATTGTTGTGTTTATCTTCTCGTTGTTTAAGTCACAAAAAAATCAATTATTTAATTTCGTTCTAATATTGAAGAAGCTTTGATTGAATGAAAATCATGAATACTCTGCATTTCCTCAAGAAGAAGAAGACTTATTTTGGTAAAGTATTCTAATTGAACTAAATGACCTTTATTTAAGGAATTATTTTCCTTAATTACCGCATAACCAGTTAGATATAATTAAATAAGATTTTGTATAATTGATTATAAAAAGGACAAATTGTACAAATAAGAATCATAATAGCTATTTAAACTATAGCTATGATGCGCAAATAGACATAATTAAGGAGGCCTATTATGTTTCCCACTGTAGCTATTTATGAAAGTTTTCCATATATAAATGGATCTATCAGTGCATATTTTAATACTACATATGGAAAAAATACAAATATACCCCATAACTATCATAAATGATATGTAAATACCTTCCGTTATACTTTAAAGTTATGTATACCCTTACCATCAATTATTTGGATTGTGTATATCCTTAAGGCTAACAAATTGATGTGTGGCATCATCTAAAGAGTTTTACCCAAAAGTATTTTTATTTTTTACCCATAAAATAAAAATTCATCCATCTACCACAATCTAACTCACCCATGACCCATATATCTTATACAGCTTGACAGAGAGAGGTAGAATGGAACGGAAAAGAGGTCCATGATCAACATGTATGAAGGAGAAGTCATAAGAAGTACTGTTCACAATAGGATAAAGATTTTATATATTTTTTGAATTGAGATGGGAGAAGTCAATGTTCTTGGCAAAATAGTCAAAGTGCACTTGAATAGTGAACCAAACCAAAAGCAAGAAAGACCAAACCACCCAAATCAAGCAAAATAAACTAAATTGAAATAGCGAAATTGAACCAAAGACAAATCTCACACTGATACCAAAATGAAGGTATCAAGGGAGTGATATGCAGATAAGAAGAAGAAAGAAGAAGAATTAAGAGAAGGATGAAGAACAGAGGAGAAATTGAGAGAGAATGAGAGGGAAAATGAAAATTGTATTGAGCTATCACATTCAAATCATGCCTTACAAGTACTATCCACTCCTATTAATACTACTTAATCAGAATTAAAGGAAAATACAATGAACACTAGAAATGAACATAGGAACTGATTCTAACTACTTTTCCCGCCAAAATAGTAATCATGCTAATGGTGTGCGACCTTCCAGCTCAGCAATGATGTGGTATCTGCCATGTGACTGAAGTATTACGTGGCTGTTGAATCCAAATTGGTATCAATACCCCCTGTGAAACAACACCCTTGTCCACAAGGGTGATAGAAGGAAACTGAGTCTGTAATGTAGAAGCCAGTTCCCAAGTTGCATAAGATTGATCAAGGCCAGACCACTGAATAAGCCACTGAGCAACCGCCTTATTACCACGCTTCACCATTCGGAGCTCCAAGATATATTCAGGCTCAGGGCAATGAGGACTAGATAACTCAATGATGGGAGGATGTACTATAGTACTGGGAAGTTCATGACATAATTTAAGCTGAGAAATATGAAAGGTAGGATGGATTTGCACTTCAGAAGGGAGGAGGAGTTCGTAAGCCACAACACCTATCTTATCCATAATAGGATATGGACCGAAAAATCTAGAAGTGAGCTTGTGATATGGAAAAATAGACAAGGAAGATTGTCTATAAGGTTGAAGTTTAACATAAACCCAATCACCAACCTGGAAATGCCTATCAGACCTATGAGTGTTGGACTGTGCACACATCCTTTGTTGGGCTCGATGCAAATGAAACTTAGCCAACTCAAGTTTAAACTGTCTGCTTAGCATAAAATCCTCAACATCATCAGACTCAGAGTCACCAGGAAAGTATGGAAGATGTAAGGGATGAGGATAGCCATATAACAACTCAAAAGGAGAAGATTGAATAGCAGATTGTGGGTTAGAGTTGTACAACCACTCAGCTAAGGCTAAATAAGAAACCCAATCAGCAGGAGCATCAGTACAAAAACATCTGAGATAGGTATCAAGACACCTATTCAGAACCTCAGTTTGTCCATCAGTCTGAGGATGGTAAGTTGTAGAAGTCTGCAAGGACACCCCCTGAGCATTTAAAAATGCTTTCCAAAAGTTGCTAATGAATATAAGATCCCTATCACTGGTTATAGTTGCAGGGAAACCATGCAACTTGAAAATGTTATCCAAGAAGATAGGAACAAGAGATTGCGCACTATAGGGATGTGATAAGGCAATGAAATTACCAGTTTTGGTTAATCTATCATCTATTACCCAAATAACAGTTTTGCCTTTAGATCTAGGGAGTCCTTCAATAAAGTCCATACATATATCCGTCCATGGCAAAGCAGGTATAGGCAAGGGCTGGAGTAGATCAGGATAAGTTGATGTATCATACTTGCTCCTTTGGCAGACAACACACTTGTGCACAAAATTAGCTATATATGTCGAATACCCTTCCAATAGAAATAGGCCATGACCTTCCTAGTAGTGGCATCAATGCCTAAATGCCCACCAGCAGGAGTAGAATGCCATAGTGATAAGATTTTGGTTCTAAGGGATGCATCACCACCAACAACTAATTTCCCTTTTCTTCTCAGTTGTGCATTAAGCCAAGTGAAATGCTTATGAGGTTGCACCTGCAAGGATTAAATAAGGACTTGTAATGCAGGATCTGTAGTCCAACTAGCTTTGATCTCATCCTATAAATCACCTTGGACTGAAGATATCATCATGGACATAAGTTCTGCACCTTGGATCCTAGACAAAGCATCCACAACCAGGTTTTCCTTACCCTTTTTATACTGAATTTCAAAGTCAAAAGGCAACAGTTTAGCCAACCACCTAATCTGAGAATCTGTATGTAACTTTTGCTCCAATAGATACTTCAAGGCTTTGTGATCAGTTTTAACAATGAAGTGTTGACCAAGTAAGTAGTGGGCCCACTTGGTGACATCAAATACCAAGGTCAATAATTCCTTCTCATACACATATAGAGCAACATGGCATGCAGCCCTTGCTAATGAAAGCAATAGGGTGGTCCTTTTGTATAAGGACAACACCAATGCCATTACCACTGGCATCTGTTTCAACAACAAATGGAATAGAGTAATCAGGTAGAGCAAGAACATGTGCAACAACCAATGCAAATTTCAACTCCATAAAAGCTTGAAAAACACTGCCGGACCATATGAAATTCTCCTTTTTCAGCAACTCAGTTACGGGTCTACTAATGAATCCATATCCCTGAATAAACTTTATGTAATAACCTAACAGACCTAAGAAACCCCTTAATTGTTTGAGGGTACTAGGAACTGGCCAACTCTGAACAGCTTGGATCCTCCTTTGATTAGTGGAAACCCCTTCATAGGAAATAAAATGCCCCAAGTATTCGACCTTTGAAACCCCAAACACACACTTTGATTGCTTCGCCAATAACTGATGGTGGATCATAAGGTCAAAAACTGACTTCAAATGGTTAACATGATCCTGTAATGACCTGCTATAAATCAGAATGTCATAAAAAAATACTAATATAAATTTCCTTAAATGCTGCTGGAAAATGTGATTCATTAAACATTGGAATGTAGAAGGTGCATTAGTTAAGCCAAAAGGCATAACTAGGAACTCATAGTGACCAAGATGAGTTTTGAAAGCAGTTTTAGGGACATCATCAACTACCATCCTAATCTGGTGATAACCAGATCTCAGATCCACCTTGGAAAATACTCTTGCTCCTGTCAGCTCATCCAAAAGATCATCAATAATAGGGATAGGAAATTTGTGCTTTATCGTGCACTGATTAAGCTCTCTATAGTCTACACACAATCTCCATGTGCCATCCTTTTTTCCCACAACCACCACTGGAGAAGAGAAGGGGCTATTACTATATTGAATAACACTTTGTTGGAGCATATCATCGACTAATTTCTCTATAATATCCTTCTTAATAGCTGAGTATCTTTAAGGTCTGATATTGACAGGTTTGGCTCCATTTTGTAGAGGGATCTTATGATCAAATGGACCCCTTGGAGGAGGTAAGATTGTAGGTTCAGAAAATATCTTATGATATTGATCAAGTAAAACACCAATTTCAGGTGCTATGGTTTCCTCCTTCAATAACTGTAGGGCAAAGTTCTGTCCCACAAAGTCTTCCTCATTCATAACTGGCAACATTTGTAACATGAATAATTCAACCTCATCTCCTGATAACTTGTTCATAGCTTTGGAACTGGGCAACCTACAATCTTCATGCACCCCCTTAAGAATATGTTTCTTCCCTTGGTGATTGAAGGACATAGTAAGTTCTGTAAAATCCATGGTCACTGGACCCAATGTCTTCATCCACAATGCTCCCAGAACAATATCATATCGACCAATAGGGAACACTATTAAATCCGACCGATAAGTAATGCCCTGCAGCATCCACCCAAAGTCCTTAACTACTCCAGTTGTGGTCTCCTTAGCATTGTTGCCAAGACTCACATAGCTCGTGGGAGTTGGAACAACAGTGCATCCCAACCTTTTCACACAATCTTTATCAATAAAATTGTGTGTCCTACCTCCATCAAGTAATATCTGAACTGGTCTCTTACCACTATATCCCTTCACATGAATAGTCTGAGCACCCTGAATTCCAGCAAAGGCACACAATAAAATCAAAGGATTAGCACCATCGACTATGGTTTCACCTTCCCCATACGTGTTATCATTAACTGGAGATTCCAGTTCAGGTTCTAGATCTTATAACTCGATACTGTCCATCTCTAAAACAAATAATTGTTTAGGGAGATTACATTTAGGATCAATGTTGTACTTCTCATCGCAAAAATAACACAACCCCTGAGCCCTTTTTGCCTGCATTCAGCTGGGGAGATAATTCTCCTAGGTCTGCCTCCAGTAGAAGATGGAAAAGTCAATCGAGTCCCCTGATTATAATTGATAGGTTGTGACCTTGCAACAAGTGTCTCCTGATGTTGCTTCTTAACAACTCCTCCTTGTAGTCCCGATGCTCTAATTTGAGATCTAGCATTAGCTAGCTGAGTAGCTTCTGTTAATCTAGCCAACCTAAACACCTTAGACAAGGTTTGTGGTTCATGCATCAGTATAGTCCCTACCAACTCATCCTTCAATCCACCTAAGAAACATGAAATGGCTTGGACAATAGTGAGATTACAATGTGTTAAAAGCCTACTAAATGCAAATTGGAATTCCCTTACTGTACCAATTTGTCTTAGTTGCTTAAGTTCAAGCATAGGATCAGCAAAATCATCCCCAAAAGTTTCAGTTATTGCCCTCAAGTACTTATCCACCCAATTACATTACGTGGATCACTACACCGCAAGTAAGCTTGATGCCAAGCTAAAGCCTCATCTTCTAAGTCCATGGCTACCAGCCTTAACCTATGATTTACTGGAGTTTCATCTATAGAAAAATACTGATCTATCCGATACAACCATGTTTTCGTATTTTCTCCATTGAAACGAGGAAAAAGTAAATTGTGGTTACGATGGTTACCAGCATGAAACAGATTAGGGCCCAAAATTCCATGACCAACAGTTGATAGTGTTTCAATTAAACTCGAAGTCGCACATCTCTCCTTGGCTTGTTGGTGCAGTCACATCCCATCAACAGAGTCCTTCAATGATTGGACTAATCGCATCATCTCTACTTGTCTACGATCCATGTCCAACCTCAATTCCTGATGTCGCTCATCCATAACAGAATGTAGGTCCAACTGTTAAGCTGCCAAATCCTCAAATTGCTCCTGGACATTGTATTCAGCTGCTTCAGGAACAATTTCAATATTTTTTCGTGGTCCCATAGATTAAGATTAGCCTGGCTCTGATACCAATTGATACCAAAATGAAGGTATCAAGCGAATGAAATGCAAATAAGAAGAAGAAATAACAAGAATTAAGAGAAGGATGAAAAATAGAGGAGAAATTTAGAGAGAATGAGAGGGAAAATGAAAATTGTATTGAGCTATCACATTCAATCATGCCTTACAAGTACTATGCACTCCTATTAATACTACTTAATCAGAATTAAAGGAAAATACAATGAACACTAGAAATGAACATAGGAACTGATTCTAACTACTTTTCCCGGCAAAATAGTAATCATGCTAATTGTGTGTGACCTTCCAGCTCAGCAATGATGTGGTATTTGCCATGTGACTGAAGTATTACGTGGCTGTTGAACCCAAATTGGTATCACACACTTTTGATGATAGTAACAAAACAATCCCATGATGTTGGAAATGACTATTCGTATGTTGGATTAGACTCTAGGTATGTTAAATCAGGAACTAAAACAAGGTGGAGGGGGGAGCGGGGCCTCGTAAGTCTTGGCGGAGGGTCAAAACCCCTCTTCTTAAGCTTTTGTCTTGGAGAGGACCGAGAGTGTCATGAACAACTGTGATTTTCATTGAAATTATCAAAAATGTTGGTTGTGTGGTGTTAAAACAATGCTAATTCTCTTCAAAAGTCGTTGTAATTAGTTGAGTCGAGCTATAACCCTAAAACAACATTGATTAGTTTGAAGTGATAGAGAAGAAGACGATGTAGTGGGTTATTTAGTCGTTTAAATTTAGGTTAGATGTTTAAGATCCAGATGAGTTAGATTGTAGTAGATGGGTGGGTTTTTAATTTATGGGTAAAAATTAAAATAATTTTGTGTATTACTATTAAGATGATGTCATGTGTCAGTATGTTAGCCTTGAGGATATACACAATTCAAAAAATTAATAGTAAGGGTATATATAACCTTAAAGTATAACGGAGGGTATTTACATACCATTTATGATAGTTCATGAGTATATTTATACTTTTCCGTACTATATATGTATATTTAATACCAAATACATGTATCTATGCACAGATAAACTATATATTTGATATCAGATACAATGATGAAATTTATATCGAATATATGAGATATTATTGATATCAGATACATTGGATGAAATTGATTTTGAATACATTGATATATGAAATTGATACTGAATACAAAAATGTGTACAATTTGTAAAAATTAGATTGACACACACACACGGACTCATGCACGCACACACGCACACATACACACAATATGAAGGGAGAGGTGAGCGAGAGAGTCAATATATCCCAAATATATGCAAATCATGTTTGGATACAATATATCTGAAATAAATTACACCTAATTTGACCCGTAAATATCTAAAATACATTTCTCTGTCTCATTAGATACATGTTTCTGAAACAACATTTTTTTGATAAAAAATATAATTAGAAAAATTATTATTTTAACATGTAATTAGCACCACTAATCGTGTGCTTGTTTCCTAAATTGTGCATTATAACAAACTATTAATTCAAAATAAATGTTATAGCTAAGGTTTCATTTAATACCAAATGGCAGTAAACTTTTTTCCATTCGCCTCTCTCCTCTCTTTATGGAATCTCGTCGCCACTCTCCTCTTTTTCAGTCATCTCTCCCTCGCCTATCTCACTTTATACAAACACAAATATATAATTTGTGTTTGTGTTTGTATGAAGTGAGAGAGATTGTATATACAAATACAAATAGATATCTCTCTGTCCTATACACTTATAATTATACAAATACAAATCTTCTCATGTCCAGTTCTCTTTTATCTCTCTCTCGCTTTATACAAACACAAATTATACAAAATACAATGTATAATCAGTATTTGTATAAAACAAGAGAGAGATTTGATATACAAATACAAATGTTTTACTCGATTCAATTGTATACGAATTCAAACTTTATGCAGCTATACAAACACAATCATTGACACATATACCTAGTAGTTACATATATACAATTATCTAACCGATATACATATACAATTCACCTCTCTCCACTCTCTGTCCTCTCTCGCTCACCTCTCTCCTCTCTCTCCCAATCTAGCTCGCCACTCTAGCCTAATACGGAGAACATATACATATACAAACACAATTTTTATAGATAAATTAGCTCCCAATTTATACAAATCGTCGCGATTTATACAAATCATATGCTCCATAGCAAACATAATTTAGGTATGGAGCACAAATAGCAAAACCATACTTATAGAGCGCTAATATGATTATTATCTTTGTTATTCCAAAAATTTACTCTTCTTTATATTATTAGGCATCGGGTTTGCTTGGGCTGAAACTTTTTGTTTCTTTGTGTTACTTTTTTGCTTGGTGTATTGTCGTACTATATAATCACCCATCACACCAACAAGGGTTGTGATGGAGTGGTAAGTACTCCTTCATCCTTAACCAAGAGGTCTCGGGTTCGAGCCCCCTTGGGTACAGAGTCACCTTTGTTAGGGAGCGTTTTACATCCCAATGTGGGACTTTCCGGCGCGAATCTAAATTTAGTCGGGCTCCAATGTGGGTACCGGACACCGGGTGGAAAACCAAAAAAAATAATCACCCATCACCATTATAAAAAATAGTTGATTTCTCAAATATCACTTAACTAAAATTTATTACTATTTCAAAATTTCTTTTCTTTTTATTGTTTTTTTTAAAAAAAACAATAATAAATTCTGAGATAATAACTATGTAACAATACAAGAAATTAAACTCTCATAAAAAAAATAAAAAAGAATGAATATCCTTACTAGAGATAAATATATATGCCCCCTCCCGGCTCCCTTGTGATGTCCCTAACCCCTCTTTGTGGACCAACTAATATACATAAATGTCCAATTATCCTAGTTGCGGAGGTATAAGACATTTAAATTTTTCATCGGTTTGATTTTTTTATATGTTTAATTTTTTATAATAACATGTTCAGTATAATTCCATAAGTGAGCATTAAGAAAATTTGATATAGACGTATATATTATTTCTATCGTGTGAAGATAGAAAAACAATTTGATAGACCCTCTGTTGAAATAATTAAACATATCAAAAAAAATTGAAAAGAAAATATAATAGTTAAAAAGTTATAATGAACATAAATTCTCTATGTAAAATTCCTAAATCCGGACGTAATTTATATGTGCAAAGTATTGCAACTTTTGCATGAGATCAACATTATATATAATTACTCTCTCCTTTCTCTTTGCATACTTTAGTATTTCAAAAACAAATTTTATTTTTATTTGTTATTTCTTTTATATATCAAGAAAAAATAATTATTTTTTCTAGTTTTACTCTTAAATATTAGTTATTTAATCTCCAAATCATTTATCAAGATAAAAAATTATATATACATCAACTAATATAATTATTGCGATAGAATATTCATATCAATCATTATTTCTTAAGAGATATGTAAACTTCAAAATTAATAAGTAAATATAAACTGAGGGAGTAAATATAAATCATTATTCCTTTCAAGTGACATCCATCAACCCCTATGATTGGTCTACATCCCGCTAAAAATCCTTGTTTACAAGCTGCATAACAAATATAAAGCCTTAAAAATCCTTTTTTTTTCCTCTGACCATTGTGTTTGGGTTATCATCCATCTTCAAAATGCATGTAGTACCAGGATTACTCCTCCGTAACTCAGCGCAATAGTCCCACAACATGTTAAATTTTTCTTCTTTAGTTCCTGTAATCAACTTCAGTGCCTTTTTCTTTGCCCTGTAAGATTGTATCTACTAAGTGTACACATTTGAGTTCTCATTATATGAGCTTGAAATTCCTTCACACCCCAGGTAGGATTAATTTTGAAATCTTCTATATACTTCTTAGTTAAAAATCCAGAGTCAATAGTTTTATTCTCTCTTTGGTTGCCACATTCATGATCAGGGCCTATTGTTTTGATCCTGAAAGGTTCATCCTGATTGGCCTTTGATGCAAATATGAACCATTTGCAGTTTGGCACTTTGCAAATTGCTCTTGACCTCTGAGTTTCATTCTTTAAAAATTTAATATCTTTCTTCTTGATCACAACATGTACTTCAACAACCCACGTAAACTCTTTACTATTACTAAAAATCATATTGATCATAAATTCAAATGTTGGATCTTCCAGGTCTTTCCTTGGATTATAAATGATAGATCTTTTAGGATTATCATCATTTGAATCTCCATGCAAACTCATTAATTCATCATCTGATATAACACAATCTTTTTCTTGAGTATGACTAGGAAGCTCTGCTAGCATATTTAAGACAAACCCAAACTCAATGTTCTTCCTAGTTTCACAAATCTGATTCTTTTTACTTTTTCCTTTGATACTAGCTGACTCTGTAATAGAGTTACTGATTTGATCTAAAATCATGACATCTTCTTCTGCAGGATAGTCAGAGTCATGAAAAGACTCACAATCTTCACTTCTAGCATCACTATCATGACATTCATCTAATACATTCACATCTATGAAGCCTTCTTCGTTTTGAAGTTGGATCTCTAAATCTGTCACATCATGACTCCACTGGTCCTCATTTGTGTGCTCAATAAATATTCCAATTTCTCTATTCATAGGTATTTCGTAGACAAGCTTATATATATATCTGAATCATTTGTTAACAATCTTATACTTGTCTCGAAATAAGGTCCAAACTTAAACCAAAATTTCACTTTTCTATCATCAACATTCAACTTCTTCACACATAATCTCATCTAAATAATAGAGTTTTCCTCACCCTTATAGTAGTCATAATAATCTATTCGTCCGCCAACGTAATTCATCTCAGGCTCAAATATCCACGAACCCATAAAATGCAACTTTATTGAATACATATCAAGATCTTCACCTGCATTTGTAAAGAGATTTTAGAAAAAAACATATTGATTTCATTAAATAAATCAAATGTAGATTTGAGAAAATGAGAATATATTAGTTTCATTGAGATAAAGTAAATTATAATGTAAACATATTAACATAATCAATCAGACAGATCAGAATCATCATAAAATACTAAAATTCTATTGCACGTCCACACCAAATAGATCGAGACTTCTTCATTGTGCAGAACTAGGTTATGCAGCAAATGATTTATTTTTTAAGTTTTCTATTTCTCAAGCAATAACTTTTAAATACCCGAATTGCCCCTTTTAGCATTAAACTCTCCGTTAATTTTTTTTGAATCTGTTAGTTGAAGGATTAAAATCACTCACTTGATATAATTGAAGGTTATTAGTTCTAAGTTAGATAACACAAGGACTAAAATAAGAATATAGCCTTAACACAAGCACTAAAAGTGTCGTTTTCCCTATTTGATAACATTTGTAAATGATAATTTTATGAAATAATAAAAGTTAATTTAGAGTTCTACTGTCTGTGAGTTTCTATTGTAGAGATGATTAGAAAAATTATTTTAAAAGCTTAATGTATTTTTTTATTCAATTACTTTTAACTTTTTATTATAATATTTATTAACTTTTTCCTAAAATTATCAAGTGGTTTTTCAATATATATAGATTATTAGGTGTCAGGTTACCTTGGGCTGAACATATTTGTTTCTTGGAAAAACTATTTAACTACACATACATTACTATCATATATACTTGTCACGCCCCGAGGCTACCCCCTTGACGTAACACGGGACCTAGGATCACGAGTGACCCCAAGCTAACCCTGTGTCTGGCATTTCATAAGCATACTGAAAATGAGGAAAAACCCACTACTCTGAATATGTAAAACATACTAAGAGTTTAGCCATAACTGAAACAATTACTTAACAACTCAAGCTGATTCTACTATTATGCTTGAAAAGCCTCTAACTGAGTTGAGTTGCTGGGACATGCCCCCCAGCTAACTCTAACAAAACTGAAAACTGAATAAAAAGACTAAAATGAAAAGCATGTCTATTGTCCTCGAAGTATGAGGACTCACCACTGAAGCTGCTGAAATACGGACCGAGAATCGATCTAAGCGCGATTTGGATGCTCAGTACCTGAACCTACATCATAAAAGGATGTAGCGCAGAGTATGCGTCAGTACTTGGAATGTACTGAGAATGCAAGATATAAATACTAAGCTGAACAAAGCATAACTGAGCAATGACATAAACTGAGCAAGAATGTAAATATGGAAACATAACTGAACAGCTAAGCTGAATGCAATGACCAAGTACTAATCATGAAAATAACATGCTGAACTGAATGCTGAAGTATATACTGAAAACCTGGTCAAATGCACTAAAAGTCTGACTGTGGGAGCTACTATTAACCGACATAAACCACGTGAGCTGAACGTAGAGTCCGATGTATACGCTCCATCGAGAGGACCCAATATACCTTGTCAGGGGTATAAAGGTATCACTAGCGTTGTAACACCTTGCTATTTGAAAGAACTAGAATTAGAAAGAAATCATTTTTGGAAATAATCAAATTTGGAAAGTTTACCAAGCTAAGTATGAGTTTTGAATCAACTTCAAACGACCATAACTCCTAGCTCAAGCTTATTTAGGTGTGCTTCAAGATTCCGTAGGAAAGACCTTTGAATTATATTTTCAACGCCACCGAGTTTACTCAATTTTGAGTTTGTATGAGAGAGATATGCCCATTTGAAGTTGGGCTATCTAGATAAGGAAAGTCAAAACCGGATTTTAGAAGGGTATTATGGTCATTTCACTACCCAATTAATTAAATCCATTTTTGGTAATTACTTAGAGGTCTAAACTGAGTTAGTTCAGTTTACGCATTATCAAATCACGCTAGGGTTTTTTTGGAGAAAGAACTCAAGAGGAGAAAGGAGAAGAAAAGTTCAAGATTCGTCAAGTTCTTGCGATTTTGGTTGTGGATTTCGCAAGAACTTCACCCACGCGCCAAACATGTTTATTTCAGTGTGAATTCGTCCTAAAAAGGTTGAAAGTTTGATGTTCTCTATGTGTGTTCTTGAATTTTATTTCGTTCGTGAATTGGGCTGAGATTGAGGAGTTCTTGACATAGTTGTGTCGATTATTAGAGTTGATTTGAGTTAGATTCTTGTGTACATGTATTGGGTATATGAATATAAAGAGAAATTGAGAAAAAAAATTGAATTAAGGTCAGAAAACGAGAAGAAAAATTGTCAGGAAATCACCTGGGGACGGCCTGGCGCGGCGCGCCCTATCTGCGCCAGGGAGGCTGGGGCGGCGCGCCAGCAGTGCACCCAAAACCAGTCCCAAAACTTTGGGGTGGCGCCGCGCCCGGGACGTCTGCCCCCACCCGTTTTTCGTCGTTTAGCCCTTCTAAGTTCCCTTAAAGTGTCCTATCACTTCCTATCGATTCTAACTACTCTAAATGACTTCTAAACATCTAGAAATCATTCATAAACATGAATCATAACCTTGAATCCATAACCTCAAATTCAAGGAAAGTTAAGAGCCAAGTCTAGAGAGTTCTTAGAGTCTTCCAAAAGTCTTTTACAAATGTTATAACTTTGTTTAAGACTTGAGTTTTGAGTTGAGTAAAGAGTAAAGATTGAAGTTCATTTCTTCAAATGAGTATATCGGGACTATGTATTCCCAAAAAGTAAATGCTTTCACAATTAAGCAAGAGAGAAAACTTTGATTTCCAAGAGAGCCTTTGAGCTAAGTTTTCGAGCAATTTTCTCAAACCACAGAAAGAAGTTATGTTTTTAATCATATGAGCTAGTAATATTTTTGGGAGTAGTATTGAGCACAAATATGGGGGAGAGTTCAAACAACTCACAGCCCCCATAAACCATGTAGCCATCATGGGTAGAAAAGGGTCATATTTTTTGATGATTCCTTAGTGGATCCACTTAGTGAGTTAGGTTCTAAGCCCTTGGCAAGGTATAGGACAGCCCTGGCAGCGTGGGGTAAAACGTTGTATCATCACATAGCTCTTAAGTGATGGTTGTCGGTTAGAAAAACTCCCACAGAAGTATTTTGTATTCTTATGTACACAGGGATAATTATATTTTTATATACATATAGAGTTTATATTGTATCCTTGCATACAAAACTGAGCTTACCATTGTATTTCTAAATAGACAGAGTTGTTATCCATGTTTTAAAAGCTTTTCTTTATATTGCATTCATATTATTGCCTTATATTGAATTGAGTTAAGTTGAGTTGAGTTGAGCCAGGTATGTTCTTTCAGTTCCTTTTAAGCTTATGTCTTGTTTTAGAATTCTCCTCGCATGCTCGTACATTCAATGTACTGATGCCAGTTGGCCTGCATCTTTTATGATGTAGATACAGGTAACCAGGATCAGCATCCAGCGCATCGTTGATTCTAGTTGAGCTTTAGAGTTGTGTGAGTCTCCTTGCTTCCGGAGGATCCTTTTTATTGATTTATCAGTTAGTTCATTAGGATGTTGTGGGTCTTGTCCCGACGTCCATCTCATTTGTTAGAGGCTCCATAGATAGTAGTTGATGTTAGTTCTTGAGTCTTTACTTTTCCTTTTTAGTTATGTTGAGACTTGAGTTATCATTTTGGCCAGTTGAATTTTGATCTTTAAAACATTATAAGTTATTTATTGAGACAATTTAGTTATGATTGTATTTCAATACTTTCTTTTATCAAGAGTAAGTCTTCCGCTAAGAGTTAAGCCAAGCCAAGCCAAGGGTTCGCTTGGGGCCAGCAATGGTTCTCGAGTGCCAGTCCCGCCCAGGGTGTAGGCTCGGGGCGTTACAACATTGGTATCAGAGCACAGAGTTCAAGAGTCCTAAGGAGTCTATGAAGCTGTGTCAGTAGAGTCCTGGTAATCAATGTGAAGCGCGCCACATCTATAATTAGGAGGCTGCGACACTTAGGAACTATCTCACTTCTTTCATACTCATTTCGTGCGATAGAGTTTATCTCAAAAAAGTTTCTTCTAATCCATATTTTCGCGTGTTTTTCAGATCATGCCTCCATGAAGAGCTGTCAGAGGTCGTCCCGCTAGGAGAAATGTTGAACCACAGGATCAAGGGGTACCTAATGCACCTGAAGTGCAACCCCAAGCAGAGGTCACCAATGCTGAGTTCTGTGAAGCTATTCGGATGTTAAGTCAAGTTGTGACCAATCAAGTTGGACAGAGAGAGAATCGACAGGAAGTGGCTGATACTTCTAGGGTTCGTGAATTCCTAAGGATGAATCCTCCAAGCTTCACAGGTTCAAGTGTTATTGAGGACCCGGAGAACTTTGTTGAGGAGCTTCAGAATGTTTTTGAGATCATGCATGTTGCCGATGCTGAGCGAGTGAAACTAGCCGCATATCAACTGAAGAGTGTTTCTATGATATGGTTCGACCAATGGAAAAAAAATAGGGCTGAGGGTGCACCAATCGTAAGTTGGGCTGTGTTTGAGAGTGCTTTCATGGGGCGTTTCTTTCCCGTGAGCTAAGAGAAGCAAAGGAACGAGAATTTCTTACCCTTAAGCAGGAATCTATGAGTGTTCATGAATACAGTCTGAAGTTCACACAACTTTCCCGCTATGCTCCGAAGATGGTTGCTGACATGAGGAGCAGGATGAGTGTATTCGTTGCTGGGTTGTCTCATCTGTCAAGTAAGGAAGGCAAGGCAGCTATGCTGATAGGGGATATGGACATAGCAAGGCTAATGATCCATGTGCAACAGGTTGAGGAGGACAAGCCGATGGATAGAGAAGAGTTTAAGAATAAGAGGGCTAAGACATCAGGGAACGAGTCCGGGCAGAAAAAGAGTAATGCGAACCGGTCATCCTTCCAATAGAAACAAAAGGGACCTGCTTCATCATCTGCTAGTGCACCTGCACCAAGGAACAAAGGTGAGTTCCAAAATCAGAATTCTCAGAATTTCAGAGCTAGACCTGCACATTCTCAAGGTAGTATGGCACAAGGGGGTACTAAGACTCCTGCATGTGTTAAGTGTGGTAGGAGCCACTCAAGGGTGTGTCGTGATGGCTCCACTGGTTGCTTCAAGTGTGGTCAAAACAGTCATTTATGAGAGAGTGTCCTAAGAATAGGAAGGGTAATGGTAATGGGGGAAATAAAGCCCAGTCTTCTCCAGTTGCTCCACCAGACAGGGCTGCATATAGAGGAGCTACTTCAGGGGCAGTCGGAGGAGGAAACCACCTTTATGCTATCACTAGTCGCCAAGAGCAAGAGGATTCACCAGATGTTATCACTAGTATGATCCAAGTCTTTAATTTTGATGTTTATGCTTTGCTAGATCCAGGAGCGAGTTTATCTTTTGTGACTCCTTATGTTGCAATGAATTGTGATGTTCTTACTGAGTAACTTCTTGAACCCTTTAGTGTTTCTACACCTGTTGGTGAGTCTATTCTAGCTGAGAGAGTCTATCGTGATTGTACCATTTCCGTCAATCACAAGAGTACCATGGTTGACTTGGTTGAGTTAGATATGGTAGATTTTGATGTCATTCTAGGTATGGACTGGCTTCATGCCTGTTATGCATCAATAGATTGTACAAATCGAGTAGTCAAGTTCCAGTTTCCCAGTGAACCAGTTATAGAGTGGAAGAATAGTTCAGCAGTTCCTAAGGGTCGTTTCATTTCGTACCTTAAGGCGAGAAACTTAGTTTCCAAGGGTTGTGTTTATCACTTAGTTTGAGTTAATGACTCTAGTGTTGAGACACCTCATATTCAGTCAGTTTCAGTTGTTAGTGAGTTTCTGAAAGTCTTTCCAGATGATCTACCCGGAGTCCCTTCTGAGAGAGAAATAGACTTCGGTATAGATATTCTTCCCGATACTCATCATATCTCTATTCCACCATATAGAATGGCACCAGCAGAGTTGAAAGAGTTAAAAAAATAGTTGAAAGATCTCCTAGAGAAAGGTTTTATTCAACCAAGTGTCTCACCTTGGGGCGCTCCGGTCTTATTTGTGAGAAAGAAAGATGGTTCTCTTAGAATGTGTATAGATTACCGTCAGTTGAAGAAGTTTACTATCAAGAATAAGTATCCTCTTCCGAGAATTGATGATCTCTTCGATCAACTTCAGGGTGCCACTTGTTTTTCTAAGATAGACCTCAGATCAGGCTACCATCAGTTGAAAGTAAAGGAATGTGATAATCCAAAGACAGCATTCAGGACCCGTTATGGTCATTATGAGTTTCTGGTCATGTCGTTCAGTTTAACTAATGCACCTACATCATTCATGAACCTTATGAATAGAGTATTCAAGCTTTATTTAGATATATTTGTTATCGTATTCATTGATGACATACTAATCTATTCGAGGAATGAGGAAGATCATGCTAGTCATCTCAGAGTAATTCTCCAAACTCTAAAGGATAAGGAGTTATATGTTAAGTTCTCTAAGTGTGAGTTCTGGCTTGAGTCTCTGGCATTCCTAGGCCACATTGTTTCCGGTGATGGAATTAAAGTTGATACGCAGAAAATAGAGACAGTGCAGAATTGGCCTAGACCCACATCTCCAACTGATATTAGGAGTTTCTAGGGGTTGGCTGAATATTATAAAAGGTTCGTCGAGTGGTTCTCATCAATTTCGTCCCCTTTGACTAAGTTAACTCAGAAAACAGTTAAGTTTCAATGGTCTGAAGCTTGTGAGAAATGTCTTTAGGAATTGAAAAAGAGGTTGACTACTGCCCCAGTATTGACCTTACCAGAGGGTACGTAAGGCTTTGTGGTTTATTGTGATACATCCAGAGTTGGTTTGGGTTGTGTGTTAATGCAGAATGCAAAAGTTATAGCTTATGCCTCCAGACAACTTAAGGTTCACGAAAAGAATTACCCAACCCATGATCTAGAGTTGGCTTCCATGGTATTTGCTTTGAAAATATGGCACCATTATCTTTATGGTGTTCATGTGGATGTGTTCACCGATCACAAGAGTCTTCGGTATGTGTTTAGTAAGAAAGAGATAAATCTCAGACAGAGAAGGTGGTTAGAGTTACTCAAGGATTACGACATGAGTATTCTTTATCACCCAGGTAAGGCTAATGTCGTTGTTGATGCCTTGAGTAGATTGTCTATGGGTAGTACTGCTCATTTTGAGGATGACAAGAAAGAGTTAGCTAAAGATGTGCACAGACTTGCGCGATTAGGAGTTCGTTTGATGGATTCCAGTGAAGGAGGAGTAGTGGTGATGAATGGGGCTGAATCATCATTAGTGTCTGAAGTGAATGAGAAATAAGACCAAGATCCTATTTTGCTTGAATTGAAGGCAAATGTTCTTAAGCAAAAAGTGATGGCTTTTGAACAAGGGGAAGATGGTGTATTGAGGTACCAAGGTAGATTGTGTTTGCCAAGGGTGGATGAACTTCAAGAGAGAATCATGGAGGAAGCTCATAGCTCCAGATACTCTATCCATCTGGTTTCCACAAAGATGTATCGTGACTTGAGAGAAGTATATTGGTGGAATAGTACAAAGAAAGGTATTGCTGAGTTCGTTGCTAAATGCCCGAATTGTCAACAAGGTAAAGTAGAGCACCAAAGGCCCGGTGGTATGGCTCAGAATATAGAACTTCCGGAATGGAAGTGGGAGATGATCAATATAGATTTCATCACAGGTTTACCAAGGTCTCGCAAGCAGCATGATTCTATTTGGGTGATTGTAGATCGAATGACTAAATCAACCCACTTTTTGCCGGTAAAGACTACCCATTCAGCAGAAGATTATGCTAAGTTGTACATTCAAGAGGTAGTCAGACTTTATGGGGTTCCGGTATCGATTATATCAGATAGAGGTGCACAATTTACTGCACAGTTTTGGAAGTCATTCCAGAAAGGTTTGGGTTGGTTGATCGCCCAAAAAATGATTCTTATCCCATCCGTTAGATTCAGTAATATATTAATTCACATAATATCTTGAATGATTGAGAAAAAAAATGCATTTACAAGAAAAAAAAGACTTTTTCAAAAAGCCTTTTCTGGATTCCTAGTCTACTATAACTGACTTAATAGAATATGGTATTAAATCGATCTCGCCATCAGCTCGACTAAGAGTTCCGAGAATTTTTGTGTTCTTTCGACCGCACTAAAAAAATGCATTATTGTTTTCATAATAGTGTTGTAATTGGGTTCGAAGGTGAACTTGAGTACTGCTTTTCATCCTCAGACAGATCGACAAGCAGAGCGCACCATTCATACTTTAGAAGATATATTGAGAGCTTGCGTGATTGATTTCAAGGGTAATTGGGATGATCACCTACCTCTCATAGAGTTTGCTTATAACAATAGTTACCACTCTAGCATCCAAATGGCTCCGTATGAGGCTCTTTATGGGAGAAGATGTAGATCTCCTATTGGGTGGTTTGAAGTTGGTGAATCTGGTTTGATAAGACCAGACTTAGTTCATCAAGCTATGGAGAAAGTGAAAGTTATTCAAGAGAGATTGAAAACAACACAGAGTCGTCAGAAATCCTATACAGATGTTAGGAGAAGAGAATTAGAGTTTGAAGTAAATGATTGGGTTTACTTGAAAGTTTCACCCATGAAGGGTGTTATGAGATTTGGTAAGAAGGGGAAGCTTAGTCCCCGGTATATTGGTCCTTACAGAATATCCAAGAGGATTGGCAGTGTATCTTATGAGTTAGTGGTTCATCCGGTATTTCACATCTCCATGTTGAAAAAGTGCATAGTCGATCCTTCACTTATCATACCTACTGAAGATATTGGTATCAAGAATAGCTTATCTTATGAGGAGATTCTTGTTCAGATTCTAGATGGCCAAGTTCGCAAGTTGAGAACGAAAGAAGTAGCATCAGTCAAAGTTCTATGGAGAAATCAGTTCGTTGAGGAAGCTACTTGGGAAGCTGAGGAGGACATGAAGAAGAGGTACCCACATCTCTTTGAGTCCGGAGAAATTCCAAATTAAGGTACTAATCATTTTCTTGGCATTTGTTTTAAGTGAGCATGTTGTATTTACATTTTGCTTGTTGGGTGTTTTGAGCTAGATGTTAGATGTTACACCATTATCCTACTAAGAGTAATCTCATTCGAGGACGAATTTTCCCAAGGGGGGAGATATTGTAACACCTTGCTATTTGAAAGAAATAGAATTAGAAAGAAACCGTTTTTGGAAAAAATCAAATTTGGAAAGTTTGACAAAATTAAGTTAAGTATGAGATTTTAGTCAACTTTAAACGAACATAACTCCTAGATCAGAATTAGATAGGTGTTATACAAGATACCATAGGAAAGATCTTTGAATTATCTATTCAACGCCACCAAGTTTGCTCAATTTCGAGTTCGTATGAGGGAGATATTCCCATTTGAAGTTGGGATGTCTAGATAAGGAAAGTCAAAACTGGATTTTAGAAGGGTATTATGGTCTTTTCACTACCCAATTAATTAAATCCATTTTCGGTAATTACTTAGGGGTCTAAACTGAGTTAGTTCAGTTTACACATTATCAAATCACGCTAGGGTTTTTTTGGAGAAAGAACTCAAGAGGAGAAAGGAGAAGAAAAGTTCAAGATTCATAGAGTTGCAATTTTGGTTGTGGATTTCACCAAGGATTCAATCCTACGAGGTATGTAATATCACATAGCGTTGGGTTTGTTCACCCACGCGCCAAACATGTTTATTTCAGCATGAATTCATCCTAAAAAGGTTGAAAGTTTGATGTTCTCGATGTATGTTCTTGAATTTGCTTTCATTCTTGAATTGGGCTTAGATTGAGGAGTTCTTGAGATAGTTCTATCGATTATTAGAGATGCTTTGAGTTAGATTCTTGTGTACATGTATTGGGTATATGAATCAAAAGAGAAATTAAGAAAAAGAATCGAATTAAGGTCAGAAAACGAGAAGACAATTCGTCAGGAAATCACCTGGGAGGGCCTGGCGTGGCGCACCACATCTGCGCCAGGGAGGCTGGGGTGGCGCGCCAGCAGTGCGCCCAAAACCAGTTCCAGAACTTTAGGGCTGGCGCCCCATGCCAGCAACGCGCTCGGGACATCTGCCCCCACCCGTTTTTCATCGTTTAGCCCTTCTAAGTTCCCTTAAAGTGTCTTATCACTTCCTATCTATTCTAACTACTCTAAATGACTTCTAAACATCTAGAAATCATCCGTAAACATGAATCATAACCTTGAATCCATAACCTCAAATTCAAGGAAAGTTAAGAGCCAAGTCTAGAGAGTTCTTAGAGTCTTTTAAAAGTCTTTTACAAATGTCTTAACTTTGTTTTAAGACTTGAGTTTTGTGTTGAGTAAAGAGTAAAGATTGAAGTTCATTTCTTCAAATGAGTATATTGGGACTATGTAATCCCAAAGAGTAAATGCTTTCACAATTAAGTAAGAGAGGAAACTTTGATTTTCAAGAGAGCCTTTGAGCTAAGTTTTTGAGCAATTATCTCAAACCACAGAAAGTAGTTATTTTTTAAACATATGAGCTAGTAATATTTTTAGGAGTAGTATTGAGCTCCGATATGGGGGAGAGTTCAGACAACTCACAACCCCCATAAACCATGTAGCCATCATGGGTAGAAAAGGGTCATACTTTTTAGATGATTCCTTAGTAATTTTAAGCATAGCTTAGTGGATCCACTTAGTGAGTTAGGTTCTATGCCCTTGGCAAGGTATAGGACGGCCCTGGCAGCATGAGGCACTACGTTGTATCATCACATAGCTCTTAAGTGATGGTTGTCGGTTAGAGAAACTCCCACATAAGTATTTTGTATTCTTATGTACACAAAGTTAATTGTATTTTTATATACATACATAGTTTATATTGTATCCTTGCATACAAACTGAGCTTACCATTGTATTTCTAAATACACAGAGTTGTTATCCATGTTTTAAAAGCTTTTCTTTATATTGCATTCATATTATTGCCTTATATTGAATTGAGTTAAGTTGAGTTTAGTTGAGTCAGGTATGTTCTTTTAGTTTCTTTCAAGCTTATGTCTTGTTTTAGAATTCTCCTCGCATGCTCGTACATTCAATGTACTGATGCCAGTTGGCCTGCGTCTTTTATAATGCAGATACAGGTAATTAAGATCTGTATCCAGTGCATCGTTGATTCTAGTTGAGCTTCAGAGTTGTTGGTGAGCCTCTTTGCTTCCGGAGGATCCCTTTTATTGCTTTATCATTTAGTTCATTAGGATATTGTGGGTCTTGTCCCGACGTCCATCTCAGTTGTTAGAGGCTTCATAGACAGTAGCTGATGTTAGTTCTTGAGTCTTTACTTTTTCCTTTTTAGTTATGTTGAGACTTGAGTTGCCATGTTGGCCAGTTGAATGTTGATCTTTAAAACATTTTAAGTTATTAATTGAGACAGTTTAGTTATGATTGTATTTCAATACTTTATTTTATCAAGAGTAAGTCTTCCGCTAAGAGTTAAGCCAGGCCAAGGGTTTGCTTCAGGCCAACAATGGTTCTCGAGTGCCAGTCCCACCCAGGGTGTAGGCTCAGGGCGTGACAGGCGTGATCACTAAATCTGATGCCCAACAGAGGGGACTTATAATTCTATGGGGGCATGTAGTTCTGGGACTATGAAGGTACGAACCCTAGTCCAACTCGGTGCTAAGTCTACTCCCAACTGAATATGTATATGACTGAAATGTGACTGAAATACTGAATAACTCTAAATACTGACGTGCTAACTGAGAATGCAACATTTATATACTGATAATGTGACATTCGAAATCTAAAGCATGATTATCTGTTTAACTGACCTAGCAAGTGTAATTCATGAACTAGGAGAATCTACACAAACTAGGGTTCTGAGTTTCAAACAAGGAATTAAGCAAACTTTCCAAGAAAAGATGTTATTTCGATTTAGGATACTGCAACAACTAAATCACAGTAAATATCCAAGGTTTTAGAAACCCTAGGTCTAAACAAGATATGGAGAATCAAGGAGCTGACTGAATTCTAGGGACCAAGTGGATGAAAGGAACCCACTAGCGAAATCCCACATACCTGGTGATGAAATATACGGAGAAATCCTTCAATTTCGGGGAGGAAACTTGAAGCACACCTTCTGAGTGTTCTTGGGAAATTGGCGCCTCTTTCTTCTCCTTTTTGCTCTAAGTTTGGATGATTTTAGGTGAATGAGGGTTCTGGGTATGTCTGACTAAGTTATTAGGCTTAAACTGAGTAAAACGACGTAGTTTAAGTGTCCAACGCATAGGGGAAGGACCAAAATGACTCTAACTTAAATCTGACGAGTGCCACCTACTACAGGACTGACGGGCCGTCGGTTGACCTACCAACCATCGGTAGGAGTCGTCGGTCAAGCTCTACCCGACAGGGCTTTACTAAAATGAGCATAACTTCTTACTCGGAGATGGGATTTTAGCAAACTTGGTGGCATTGGAAACAAGATTCAATTATCTTTCATTTGACAGTTCATGGGCCACCTAATTCATTCTGTGCTAAAAGATATGACCGTTTGAAGTTGACCCAACATCGATTTCCCTCCAATTGGCTGCTGACCGTCACCTACGGTCAGACCTATGGTCCGTAGGTCCAACCACAAACTGTCCTGGTCGATCGTGGGTGGGGTCAGAGACCATAAACATTTGGTGCCCAACGACGGACCCCACCTACAGACCGTGTGTCAGACCACAAACCGTCGGTGGCTTCCATGGTTCTTGTACCAGGTCATGGAAAGCTGCATTTTTCTATTTTCTCAAATCCGAGGTGTTACAATATCTCCCCCTTGGGAACATTTGTTCTCAAATGAAGTCTAAACAAGCTGAGTATGGAGGGAAGGAACTGCAATCCCTACCACTAAGTACTAGAAACTGATATCTAACTAAAATGAGTTCCAAGAACATGCAAATATGCTGAAATGCAAGAACAACTGAAGGAACAAGATACTAAGACTGAATTTACGCACGAGTAAACTGAGAGACTGGAGAGGAACTATTACCTGAAGCTAAAATGGAATCGGAAGGAAAGAAATGAGGGTACTTGGCCATCATGGCTGCTTCTGCTTCCCAAGTAGCTCCCTCTACTGACTGACTCCTCCACAAAACCTATACTGAAGTGACTTCCTTACTTCTCAACCTACGAACCTAACGGTCAAGAATTTCAACAGACACTTCTTCATAGGTAAGACTATCTTTCACAGCCACACTTCTAATGGTATTATTGATGCCGGATCACCCACACACTTCTTCAACAAGGAAATGTGAAAGACTGGATGAACCGCTGATAGTTCTGCTGGCAACTTTAACTCATAAGCCACATTACCAACCCTTTTCAGGATTCTGTACGGACGTACATAACTAGGACTGAGCTTCCCTTTCTTGCCAAATCTCGTCACCCTCTTCATAGGTGACACCTTCAGGAAAACCCAATCATCGATTTCAAATTCTAAGTCCATTCTCCTCACATCTGCATAGAACTTCTGACGACTCTGAGCTGTCTTTAATCTATCTCTGATGAGTTGAACTTTCTCCATAGCCTCATGAACCGAATCTGGCCCAATCAAGGCTGCTTCACCTACTTCAAACCAACAAATTGGGGACCTGCATCTATACCCATATAGTGCCTCATACGGGGCCATCTGAATACTGGAATGAAAGCTATTATTATAGGCGAACTCTATGAGAGGTAGGTGATCATCCCAACTGCCCTTGAAATCGATCACGCAAGCTCTAAACATGTCTTTTAAGTTCTGAATGGTACGCTCTGCCTGACCATCCGTCTGTGGATGAAATGTTGTGCTGAGATTTACCTGGGTACCAAGACTTTTCTGAAATGATTTCCAGAAATGAGAGGTAAACTGAGGACCTCTTTCTGAGATGATAGACAAGGGAACCCCATGCAACCTGAATATCTCATTGCTGTAGAGTTTGGCGTAGTCCTCCGTTGAATCTGTAGTCTTGATAGCCAATAAGTGAGCGGACTTAGTGACTCTGTCTACTATCACCCAAATGGAGTCATGTTGTCTGCGAGTACGAGGTAAACCCATAATGAAGTCCATATTTATCACTTTCCACTTCCATGTAGGAATGTTAATCTCCTGAGTCATACCTCCTGGTTTCTGATGTTCTACCTTTACCTGTTGACAGTTAGAACACTTAGCCACAAAATCTGCTATGTCCCTCTTCATGTCGTTCCACCAAAAGACTTCCCATAGATCACAGTACATCTTAGTGGCACCTGGATGAATGGAATACCTAGATTTATGAGCTTCTGTAAGGATCTACTGCCTCAACTCACCCACATTAGGAATACATAAGTGACCCTGGTAACGAAGTACACCATCTCCCCCTTGGGAGAAAACCTCAACTTTCTGCCGATGAACTGCACCTTTCAACTGAAGTAATATAGGATCACTATCCTATTTTTCCTTAACCTCCGACTACCAATGAAGATTCTGATCCATTCTGAACTATCACC
The DNA here is from genome assembly GCA_029582245.1 of Solanum etuberosum. Taxonomy (NCBI): domain Eukaryota; kingdom Viridiplantae; phylum Streptophyta; class Magnoliopsida; order Solanales; family Solanaceae; genus Solanum; species Solanum etuberosum. Next base: position 16,615 of record JAJONR010003124.1, on the reverse strand, counting down.
CCACTTTCTGATGTGTCCGTAAGGCAAACTCCTAAGCGAGCAAGCTGGTGAACATCTTTGGCTAGCTTTTTCCTTTCTTCCTCAACATGTGCTACACTACCCATGGACAGCCTGCTGAGAGCATCAACCACTACATTAGCCTTACCTGGGTGGTAAAGCACGTTCATGTCATAGTCTATAAGGAATTCAAGCCATCTCCTCTGACGAAGATTCAACTCTTTCTAGGTGAACACATACTGGAGGCTCTTAGGATCTGTGAATACATCAACATGAACACCATACAAGTACTGTCTCCAAATCTTTAGGGAAAATACTACAGTTTCAAGCTTGAGGTCATGAGTCAGGTAGTTCTTCTCATGAACCTTAAGTTGTCTAGAAGCATAAGCTATGACCTTACCTCGCTGTATCAACACACAACCTAGGTCGACCCTTTATGTATCACAATAAATCACATAACCATCTGAACCAACTGGTAGAGTCAAGACCTGAGTTGTAGTCAACCTAGTCTTCAAATCCGAGAAGCTTTTCTCATACTCATCTGACCACTGAAATTTGACCTTCTTCTGAGTCAACTTGATCAATGGGGAAGCTATGGATGAAAATCCTTCAACAAATCTCCTATAATAACCGGCCAAAGCCAAGAAACTTTTGATATCTTTTGGAGGGGTGGGTCTGGGCCAGTGTTTCACTGCCTCAATTTTCTGAGAATCCACTCGGATCCCTTCGCTAGATACCACATGACCAAGGAAAGAGACATACTGTAACCAGAATTCACATTTGCTAAACTTAGCGAATAGCTGGCGATCTTTGAGAGTTTGCAGAACAACTCTCAGATAAGTCGCATGCTCATCCTCACTCTGAGAATAAATGAGGATATCATCAATAAAGATGATAACGAACAAGTCCAAATACTGTTTGAACACCCCATTCATTAAGTCCATGAAAGATGCAGGAGCATTTGTTAGTCCGAAAGACATAACTACAAATTCATAATGACCATACCAAATTCTGAAAGCTATCTTCGGGATTTCACTATCTCTGACTCTGAGCTGATGATAGCTGGATCTGAGGTCTATCTTAGAAACTAAACTAGCACCCTAAAGCTGGTCGAACAAGTCATCAATCTTGGGGATTGGATACTAATTCTTTATTGTGACTTTGTTCAACTGCCGATAGTCAATGCACATTCTGAGAGAACCATCATTCTTTTTCACGAATAACACTGGAGCACCCCATAGAGAGATACTAGGTCTGATGAAGCCCTTATCTAGAAGGTCTTTCAACTGCTCTTTAAACTCCTTAAGCTTGACTGGAGCCATTCTGTAAGGAGGAATTGAAATGGGCTGGGTATCTGGGAAGAAATCTATTTCGAAGTCGATTTCCCTTTCGGGAGGAACTCCGGGAAGATCTTCTCGAAACACTTCTGGAAACTCATTTACTACTGGGACTGACTCAAGAGTTGGGGTTTCGAAGTTTGAATCCTTAACCTGAACAAGATGATAGATATACCCTTTGGAAATCATTTTTCTAGCTTTAAGTTAAGAGATGAATCGACCCATTGGCACTGAGCTACTACCCTTCCACTCTAAGACTGGCTCATTTAGAAACTGAAACCGAACGATCCTAGTTCTACAATTTACCTAGGCATAACAAGAATGTAACCAATCCATGCCTAGAATGATATCGAAATCTACCATTTCTAACTCTACAAGATCTGCTGAGATGACTTTCTGAGAGACTGTAACAGGACAATTTTTGTATACCCGTCTAGCTATAACTGGGTCACCAACTTGAGTAGAGTCTGAGAAGGGTTCTGAGAGAGTTTCTGGATATGCATTAATACCACAAGATTCCTTCCCCTGCTGGTACGAAGTGTAGGCCACTCCCTTCAAATAATAGGCGGCCAAATATGCACTCTCGACTTGAGTGACGCCCATAATGTTTGTTACCTCTTAGATGTCGTCGATAAACTCTTGTGGATCTTATTCTGACTTAGACCCATGAAACTCTGTAGGGTTTATCCTAGTAAAGTCTTGGATTCTTACTGTAGCAGTGTTAGTCTTTGGCAGAGCTGGGACCACAGCCTACTGATTGACCTGGGTAGTCATGGCCTGAGCAAGTACTTGGTAAGCAACCCTGAACTCCACATGCATGACTTGCTCCTTCAATGGGTCTGCTATAGCTGCTAGCTGATTCCTTGCGTTAGCTCTTCTGGGAGGCATTTTACGAAATGTGAAGAGGAGGAGTTAGAAGGAGATTGAATAGAGTTCATACTCATACACGATAAGAATATCAAAGAAAGTGAAGTTTTTCTTAAAACACTTCGTAGCCTCCCTCTCATAGATGTGGTGTACTTCACACACATGAAAGAGAATCTACTTAGTGCGGCTTTCGAACATCTTAGGACTCTTGAACCTAATGCTCTGATACCAAGTTTGTCACTCCCCGAGGCTACTCCCTTGACATAACATGGAACCTAGGATCACGAGTGACCCCAAGCCAACCCTATGTCTGGCATATCATAAGCATACTGAAAATAACTAAGTAAAACATGAACTATGCGGAAGCTAAACAATGGATAACTGAAAGTGGAGAAAACCCCACTAGTCTGAATATGTAAAACATACTAAGTGTTTAGCCATAACTGGAACAATTACTTAACAACTCAAGCTGATTCTACTACTATGTTTGAAAAGCCTCTAACTGAGTTGAGTTGTTGAGACATTCCCCCCAGCTAACTCTAACAAAACTAAAAACTGAATAAAAAGACTAAAATGAAAAACATGTCTATTGTCCTCGAAGTATGAGGACTCACCACTGAAGCTGCTGAAATACGGACCGAGAATCGATCTAAGCGCGATCTAGATGCTGAGTACCTGAACCTACATCATGAAAGGATGTAGCGCAGAGTATGTGTCAGTACTTGGAATGTACTGAGCATGCAAGATATAGATACTAAGCTGAACAAATATATATATAAGTTGAACAAAGCATAACTGAGCAATGACATAAACGGAGCAAGAATGTAAATACTGAAACATAACTGAAAAGCTAAGCTGAATGCAATGACCAAGTACTAATCATGAAAATAACATGCTGAACTGAATGTTGAAGTATATACTGAAAACCTGGTCAAATGCACTAAGAGTCTGACTGTGTGAGCTACTATGAACCGACATAAACCACGTGAGCTAAACGTAGAGTCCAATGTATACGCCCCATCGAGAGGACCCAAATATACCTTGCCAGGGTATAAAGGCATGACTGGTGTGATCACTAAATCTGATGCATAACAGAGGAGACTTATAATCCTATGGGGGCACGTAGTTCTGGGACTGTGAGGGTACACTGAACCCTAGTCCAACTCGGTGCGAAGTCTACTCCCAAGTGAATATGTATATGATTGAAATGTGACTGAAATACTGAATAGCTCAAAATACTGACATGCTAACTGAGAATGCAACATTTATATACTGATAATGTGACATTCGAAATCTAAAACATGATTATTTGTTTAACTGACCTAGCAAGTGTAATTCATGAACTAAGAGAATCTACACAAACCAGGGTTCTGAGTTTCATATAAGGAATTAAGCAAACTTTCCAAGAAAACATGCTATTTCGATTTAGGATACTACAACAGCTAAATCATAGTAAATATCCAAGGTTTTAGAAACCATAGGTCTAAACAAGATATGGAGAATCAAGGAGCTGACTAAATTCTAGGGACCTAGTGGATGAAAGGAACCCACTAGTGAAATTCCACATACCTGGTGATGAAATCTACAGAGATATCCTTCGATTTCGGGGATGAAACTTGAAGCAAACCTTCTGATTGTTCTTGGGAAACTGGCGCCTCTTTCTTCTCTTTATTTGCTCTAAGTTTGGATGATTTTAGGTGACTGAGGGTTCTGGGTATGTCTTACTAAGTTATTAGGCTTAAACTGAGTAAAACGATGTAGTTTAGGTATCAAACGACGTAGTTTAAGTGCCCAACGCATAGGGAAAAGGACCATAACGACTCTGAGTTAAATCTGACGAGTGCCACCTACTACAAGACTGACGGGCCGTCGGTTGACCTACCAACCGTCGGTAGGAGTCGTCGGTCATGCTCTGCCTGACAGGGCTTCACTAACATGAGCATAACTTTTAATCGGAGATGGAATTTTAGTAAAATCGGTGGTATTGGAAAGAAGATTCAATTATCTTTCATTTGATAGGTCACGGGCCACCTAATTCATTCTGTGTTAAAAGATATGATTGTTTGAAGTTGACCTAACAACCATTTTCCTCCAATTGGCTGCTGACCCTCACCTACGGTCCGTAGGTCCGACCACGGACCGTCCTAGTCGACCGTGGGTGGGGTCAGAGACCATAAACATTTGGTGCTCAACGACGGACACCACCTACGGACCGTGTGTCAGACCACGGACCGTAGGTGGCTTCCGTGGTTCTTGCACTAGGTTCTGAAAAGCTGCATTTTTCTATTTTCTCAAATCCGAGGTGTTACACTACTATACTTATCTCTAGTTTAAAATAATTACACATACTACCACTTTTAATATTTATACAATATATTTTAAAAAACTTAATGAGATACACAAATTTCTTAAATATGGTATTGAATAATTATCTTAATTTTAAACTCCTTAATTAATGGTTCATTAATAAGTCAAAAAAATTTCTACTACATCTGTTGTTTCACCCCCACCAACCCTTTTCTTCCTTCATCTTCTCCCTCTTTCTTCCTTCATCTTCTCCCTCTTTCTTCCTTCATCCTCTCAATACATATTTGCATGTTCAAATCAACATTATACATATAGGTTTGTTTCTATTGTTTTATTATTCTCATGTATCTTGATTTTGTATGTTAAAGTTCATAATATTTTGAAGTTCAATTTTAAAAAGTTTTTCAAAATAGGTTTTATATTTTTTGATTTTGTTGTTTCTCAAACACTTTAATGGTTGACCAATACTAAAATTAGACTATTCTTATTAAATGTACTACACATTAACAATATTATACTAAATCAAACAACTTTTATTTGCTTATTTTCACTCATGAATTTTTCATTACAGGGACTCATTCTTCATCCGCCAACAAAATTCACCAATTTTCATAGTAGAGAAAGAAAGAGTTTACTCCAATGGCATCTGGACGGGGAATTACAGGGAACAAAGGACGATGTTATGATTTCTGGATGGATTTCAATGATTGTATGTCTCGGTGCAGGGAGCCCAATGATTGTTTCGTTCTTAGAGAAGACTACTTCGAGTGTCTTCATCATTCCAAAGAGTATCAACGTGATTTGTTCCATCATAGATTATATGTATTTATGAGAAAAAAATTCAAATGCTTAAAAAAAAGAGAAGAATCTTGAATTTTTTTACTTTTTTTTTTTTTTGGATTAATGATAAGACAGATACTGATCTACCGTCGTGATTTTTTCCTAATTCATGCGTTATATTTTGTATTTAGATACACATAATTATATGTATATGCTTACTATGTATCCGAGATTCATGTTTTGAATATAATGTATGAAATTGATACTTGATACATCAAATTAATACTAGATACATATAAAAGATATATGAAATTAAAATTTGATCATATAAATAGATACATGAAATTAATATTGGATCAATAAAATAGACACATGTAATTAAATATTAGATCATATAAATAGATACATGAAATTAGTACTAGACACATATAACAAATACATAAAATTAATATTTGATACTTTTATGATACATATGAATGTACTTGTATGATACTCGTGTATCTAAGTTTTTAGTTTGTTGGATACATCATATATTGATAATAAATACATTAAATTAATGAATTTATTATTTTAAGAGTAATAAAATAAAATTAATCAAATTAATATCGATTTTTGTGAATTTGATAATTATTGACTCATTCATTATTAGTTACCTCATGTCATGTGTGTGCAAAATATAAAAATGACATTTGGGATTCATTATTAATTAGGAGACAACCACCTACTCATAATTTAATTTAATTATTTTGTCAAATATCACAAAACACGTTCTCAAATAAACGAATTCATTGGGCAACCAGAGAATCCATGACCTTTTTATTTTTTAAATTTTATTTTCATTTCTTTGTTTGCCTTTTATTTTTCTTGGTCAATTGCCTTAATATGGCATTGATAGTTCCTGGTCCTTACTCCTTAGTGACACTTCTTGTCTGATGCCTCCAAGTCCTATTATACTATTCCATCAGTTCAATTTTACTTATTCATTTTATAATTCACACCCTTCTTAAAAAATAATAATTAATCTAAATATTTTATTATAACTGTCATATTAATAATATAAATTGATGTACAGTCTTATGTTTTCAAAATAATTGGGTACTAAATAATTAACTTTCGAAAACAACTTTTCTATCTCTACGAGGTCATATCTTAACGAATTTAGTTCTTTAACTATTCAAAAACTTTTCAGCTTTGGTCCCTTAACTATACACTTATCGGTTTTAGTCTCTTAACTATAAACTTACCGATTTTAGTCCTTTAAGTATTCAAAAACTTATTAAGTTTGGTCTTTGTCTATTTTTTTAATACAAATAGCTTAGGTTTATATTAACGGAATCCATGCCTCGAGAAATTAAATCATTTACCAACTTTTTTTGTTGTTTCTCTCTCCGTTACTTTTTCTTCAAATTAACCTTATGCAAAGAACCTTAACATCAACTATTTAAAATAAAATTCACGGAGAAAGAAAATATAAGTCATAATATTATTCAACAGAGAATAAAATGAAGCATATTATTGCTACTAATGACTTGAATATGCTAAACTTTATTATAAAAAGAAAAAAATTAGTACCCATTAAATCCAAAGTTTTGTAACGACCTGATTCCATCGTTAGGGAAAAGTCAATGGGGAAAGAATTGGGGCCAGAAAACTTTTGAGTAGTAACTTAGAAATTCCTAACCTAGTCCAGATTTGGACGAAATCAGAGTCAGTGAGGTCTAAGGAAATCTGGTAACGAATGAGAGATCTAATTATGTTTTTAATTTCATGAGTGGATAGTTAAGACGTTAAGGAAATCGTACGACTTTACGGAATCAAATTCGGGTGAGTAGAACTCCTGAAACCGATCTTAGCGTGAACGGGTAATTTCTGAGTGTCATGGGTTGAAGGTGTGTTGTGAAATGGGGATTTGAAACTCTTTAATTAACTCTCTGTCTCTGTGCAAACCGTCAGGGCGGGGCCGCGGTAGCGGGATGAGGTCCGCCACAGCGGGACAGATGCGACTTAAATCAGAAATAAACCCCAAAAACGTTATTATTCTGCAAGTTTCGTTCTTGAGAGCTAAGGAACGACCCAGGGATATTTCTTGAAGGTTTTTCACGTCTTCTAGCACCAAAGATAAGGTTTTTACTCCCCAAATCCATTTTTCAATCCGTAGAACTTAGTTTTTTGGGTAATTATCGATGGGGGAGGGTATTGATCTGGGATTTATGGTGAAAGAAGCCCTAAACTGGGTATGGGGATCAAGGATTTAGCCTAGGGTTGATATTATTGATTATAATCTGGGTAATTAGGTCTTGTTTATTGATCCTCGCGTTATATTGATTGTTTGTAGACTAAGAACAAGCGGAAAGAATTTGAAAAGAGAAGATTCAAGTGCCTTAGGGGGATTCAAGCTTGGTTTCGAGGTAGGTGATGGTTGTGATTTCATGTTTGTGTGATGTATGTTAGTAATTGCTTCATTGTAATGCATGTATGTATACGAATGTTGCACTATTGATAACACCTATTGTAAATGAGTATGAATGAATGATTGTATGCCATGAATCAACACTTGATTGTATGATTATCAGAATATACATTGTGATTGTGATTGTGGTATGTTGAAAGGAACGGGTGTCACGTTCCGACACACTAACTGGATCGGATGTCACCTACCGACATACATATTGGATCGGGTGTCACGTTCCAACACACTAACTGGGATCGAATGTCACGTACCGACATACATATTGGATCAGGTGTTATGTTCCGACACACTAACTTGGATCGGGTGTCACGATCCGACACACTAACAGTTTGGGTATGGGTTCCATGAGAGGACCATTGAATTGGGTTCCATGAGAGGACCATTGACTTGTCATATATACTTGTATTGAGAATGTGGAATTGTACATTGCTCCTGATATGATGACTGATATTGTATATGTTCGGTATATGCTTATTTACTGCGTTGTGATTACTTGCTTTTATTGCATTTATTGGGATAGCCGCGTGATCCTACTAGTACACTGTGGTTGTGTACTGATATTGCACTTGCTCTTTCTTTATTGAGTACAGGGCATCTTCAGGCGGCTACTGACAAACCTCGCTTAGGAGATCAGTGATCAACATCGGATTCAAGGGTGAGTCAGTTCTTTCAAGCTGTCATGGGTCCTCTATTGTTTAGTCCACTCTTTTCGGACTTAGACTAGTACTTTAGATAATCTTATGTTAGATTGGGTTGCACCCATATTCTTAGAATTGTTGAACTTTAGAGTTTTGGTACATTGACTTTTAGGTTCTAGGCATTATTTCCGCAATTATTTTTTAGACTTTCGGAGTTTATGGGAACTCCCTATTTTTCCTTTAGACATTTAAACCTGCTTCCGTATCTTTAAATGCTTTAATTTTCGTTTATTTGGTTAGTTGGGTTGTAGTAACGGTTCTCCCACCGGAGGGTTAGTGTGGGTGCCACTCACGACGGTCTGGGTCATGACAAGTTTGTACTCCAACAACTTCATTGAATGGAATTTGTTTAGTTTTTCAGAAATTGAAATTTCTAAAATGGTAGATTTTCAATTTTTGTAACTTTTTTTAAATATATCATTTTTATTATTCTATTCATTTTATTTTACGTAAAGAAATTTGAGTAAATTATATAAAATCCGCACTGATTAGCATATTCAAGTGCTTAATTTTATCCTCAATAGAATAAAATTAGGACTTATATCTTCTTTCGTCATTAATTTTATTTTGAATCATTGATGTTATGGTTCTTTTCATAAGAGTAGTTTGAAGAAAAAAGGACGGGATAGAGAAACAACTTAAAAAATGGGTTAAAGATTTAATTTCACGAAGATTTCAGTTAATATAAATCTCAACTATTTGTATTTAAAAAATGGATAAAGACCAAACCTGATAAGTTTTTGAATATTTAAAGGACTAAAATCGGCAAGTTTATAGTAAAGGGAATAAAACCGGTAAGTGTATAGTAAGAGACTAAAGCTGATAAGTTTTTGAATAGTTAAAGGACTAAATCTATTAAGTGTATAGTTAAGGAACCATTTTAGATCTACTCCTATAGTTGAGGGACTATTTATGTCATTTTCTCTTTTTACATTGGTACACACCTTTAAGAACATTCATTTTTAAAAGTTTTTTTTATAGGAACATTTTATCGTAATATTCATATTAATTAGTGTTTAATATTAGGTCTTAAAAAATAATTTGAGGAATAAATAATTATTGCTAAGGATATTATAGAAAAAAAACTATACTTTTTTTTTGATATTTTAAAAGTTACAAGTAAAAATAAAAATCTATATTTAAAATATTGAACATGTAAAAGTGAATAGAGGAAGTAATATAATTTTTTGGTTAGATAAAAACTTGCTTATTAAACGATAAAATAAATTTGAAGAAAAGAATTAATGACGTTTCCAAAAGGGATTATTTTTTCCAATTTATATTTTTTATTGGCCTAACCCATCGGTGACCCCTTAAAGTTGGCACAATGTTTCATTTAAACACCTTAACTGGACGATGTTCATTTTAAACACCTTATGTAGGATCCCGCTATGTCATTTTGACACCATTTTTAATATCAACAAGAACATATAATGTGTGTATTACACTCGCGGATGATGTGTAGAGTGACGAATTAAACCACGACATTTATCATTTATGTCAAAAGTAATTTTTTAAATAATTAATGTTGAATAAAAATAAAAACTGACCAATAAATTAATGACACATAATATTTTTCCCCCAAATAATTACAAAATAAAATAAACTCCCTAAATAATAACAAAATAAAATAAAATTTAAACTACCCCCACAACCCCAAATCCCCACCCCATCGTCTTCTCCAAACCCCCCTACCCCCACCCCCAAACCCGATCGCCTTCTGCAACCACCCCCACGTTTTCTCTTCCAAATATCCGACCCCTTTTTGCAAAACGCTGTGCAACAAGTTGATTTTTTTTTTATCTCCCAATAAACCCCTTGGCCGCCCCTGGCGCAAAGAAATTAATGAATGAGTTTATTCTTAAATTTTTTTAAAAAACTCCATCATTCTTGTTGAAACCTTCATTTACAATGGATGAGATTTAACTTGAGCAAAATGGTGGCTGAAAATGGAAAAGAAGAACAAAAAAAAATTAATTAAAAAGTAACTAAATAACCACTTCACGCGCCTACCAATGAGTGTATCACGATACACTCATTATGCCATGTAACCAAAAAGTGTCAAAATGACACTGTGAGATTCTACTTGAAGTATCTAAAATGAATATCGCTCAGTTAAGGTGTCTAAGTGAAATATTGTGTAACTTTAGAGGGTCACCGATGGGTTAGACCTTTTCTATTTTTAACAAAGGTTCAACCTCATAGTTCAAACTCTTTTTTGTTATATATATATATATATATTAGTTAGTGTCAAAACTTGAAAATATAAAATAATTTCCCCAAATTTCTTAATCAAATTAGCCAATTAGGCAAGTAAATTATTAAGAGTAAAGGACCCACTTTTGAACTGGTTTAATTTGGACCCACTACATGTGAGTCATGTGTATCAAAGTGAATTTAATTTCTTTTTATTTCTAAAATTTTATAATTTAGTTTTTTATATCTTTTACAGAACCACATGTCATTGAAAATTCGAGATATTCTGATTAATTGATTTCATTTTGTTAGAAACCACAAGATTTTCTCATAAAGGTCATAATGTGTTGGCTTTCAATTTTTTTGTCTGCTTCCCTAGTAACAAAAATCCAAATTAGTGGAAAATAGATCTGAACTCCAGTTTGAATTTATTAACCAAAAAAGTAGATTTGCCTTCTTCCGTTAAATACTACTTCTTTTTTCCTTCATAGAATGGCAAAATTTTGTTTTCCAACGATACAAGACAAAGTTAACATTTCAATTTTATCGGTTCAAAAGTTTATAGTGACAATTTTAAGTGATAATAATTAAGTTCTAAATATAATATTAATACATAATTTGAAGGAGGAGGAAATGAATAAATTTAAAGATTGTTGTTGAGCCGTATATTTAAATTAATAAATTCATTTACTACATATATAATGAATTTATTAATACAAATATACGACTCAACAACAATCATTAACTCATAAAGTGAAATTAAAAAGAAGCTGAAGCAAGACTCAATGATTCATTCATGTATCGATTAATAAATTTAAAATGACACAGATTGCCCCTAGATGAGACTTCTCTTTTACCTCCTCGTAGATGACATGGATTACCCCTAGATGAAACGAATTGTATTAAATCTGTATACTGGTTACTATCTCCGCCGCTGCAATATTTCCTTGTCAACATCACCGCCGGTCTCCAAGTTTTTTATGCAACTAAATTGTGCAATATACACCTAACTACAATTGTATGAAAACAAACAAAAAAAAAAAGAAAGATCTTAATTAGGTACGTAAATCCTGCATTGACTGACTGGTATAGTTTAGAGTTTGTTGAAACTTTGAAATATAAGAATGAAACTAGCCATATCAAAGTCATTATATATATATATATTTTATTTTATTTATTTATTACCAATGTGGAATATATACATCCAAATTGAAAATTATAATAATTAATATTCAGTAAACTGTAGCAATCAATGAAGACCAAACTATAAACTGAGAGTTATTTTTAGCATATTAAATAATAATAGGGATATTTTTAGATCAAATTATTAATATATAAACATTACCCTTAACTTGATTTCAAAGGATAACTATGCCCTCCAACTTTGAGTGTACACAAGTAGACACTTAAACTTGTATAAAATTGAACAAGTAGACACATGTGTCCTACATGACATAATACTGCATGTAGGACACAAAATTACTATGTAGGGTGTCATGTAGGACGAATGTGTCTATTTGTTCAGTTTTATACAAATTTAAATGCTTACTTGTGCACACCCAAAGTTAAAGGTCATTATTGAAAGCTAATGTCAAATTAAAAGTCGTATACGATGCATTTTTATTTAATTTAACATAGTTTAAAGATATTTTTGACCATTTTCCCTTATATTACTCAATAGATCATGTATTGGTACAAAGATCCAATGTGAATTACATGGTGCTTTTCTAATGAGAATTTTCTCTTCCCTGTGATGATGCCGAAAAATACTACTACACTTTAAAATTTTATTCTCCCTTTTCTTTTTCTTCCTTTTGAAGAAACAAAAAAAAAAAAAAAAAAAAGTCATTTTGCCACATGGGTCACAAAATAGTTCATCTGTACACACCCTCGTGGCCAACGGTCTATTCTTCTTTATACTTTAGTTTATATAAATGAATCTTACCAATTTATACAACAAGAACCATTGTATTTTGTATACAAGCTAAATGAGACCTACCATTTTGTATTTTATTAATTAATGTACTACTTACTATATACCATCCTTTCTTATACATTCTTTACCTTACCACTCTATGATCACAATAATGAAAGTTCAACTTGAAAAATCAAATAGCTTAGATTCTTCTTCTTCGTCCTCGTCCTCCTTTAATGAGGGCAACGTTAACACGAAGATCCTAAAAGAGTACGAATCGAAGAAAGTTGAAGAATTCAATAGGGACAAGCATCCAACCTATAGAGGAGTTCGTAAGAGGAATTGGGGAAAATGGGTATCAGAAATCCGAGAGCCAAGGAAGAAATCAAGAATATGGTTAGGAACTTATTTGACAGCTGAAATGGCTGCTCGAGCTCATGATGTTGCGGCTTTAGCCATTAAAGGTCACTCGGCTTACCTTAATTTCCCTTATTTAGCTGATCAACTCCCACGTCCAACTTCTAATTCCCCTAAGGACATTCAAATCGCGGCTGCAAAAGCCGCTGCCACCACATTCAGCGGAAATGAAGCTGAGTCGAGCCAAATCGAGCTGCATAGTTCATCTTCGTCCACGGAGACATTCATAACTTCTCCATCGACTGATAAAGACGATACTTTTTTCAATTTACCAGATCTTTTCATCAATAAAGTGGATCAAATTGACAGTTATTGTTATCCGATTTCGACTTGGCACCTTGTTGGAGCCGATGTTGGATTCTGGCCCGAGGAGCCATTTTTATGGCAAAGCTAAAAAGGTACAAGTCAGCTGGGGATTGACCGGATGACTAAGAGAAACCAAGCTTCATGCAAGTCTCATCATAGTAAAATTAAGAAAAATTTTGTAAACTCAGGTTCATATTACCGTTAATTTGAGTTTGTTTTAATTTAAATTTTATTCATTTCTCGCTCTCAATTCAATTTTTTTTTATTGGTAAGAAAGGCGATATAATATATTAATAGGAAAATGGCCTGATAAACCCCTTAATTTTGTCATTTAGAGCTGATATACCCTCATTATGAAAGTGGTTCATATATATCCCTACTGTTATACAAATGACTCACATACCTCTACCGTTACAAAATAAGCTCACATATACCTTCACTTAACGGAAGTGAAAAAATTAGTTTTAAATTAATTTGACCATCAAAATAATAAATTTAGATTAGTCGTTAAAACAAAAAAATAAATATGTGTGAGGAGGATTATATATACCCATATGGGATTATATTGTTTTTTTAAAAAATAAAATTTAAATTAATTTTTTCACTTTCGTTAAAGGAAAAAGGTATATGTAAGCCGTTTGTATAACGGTAAGGACATATATGCGCCACTTTTATAGCGAGAAGCATATCAACTCTAAATGAAAAAATTGAGGGGTATATCAGACCTTTTTCCGATATTAATTACCTCATTAAAAAGAAAAAGAATAGTCTATTGGTAATTTGGTATAAACCAAACAAAAAGACAAAAACTTCATAGTTTGTCCGTAAATTTTTATGTGCTTAAGATGAATTGACCGAATGCAGATTTTTTTTTCTTTTGGGAAGATTTGAGGGTATTTATATGGGAAAATTAGCTGATTAGTCAAGATTCCTAACTTATTTATTGAAAACAATCATACTTTAAAAATATTATTAAAAAAAAAATAATAATTAATCGTATAGAAAATTAAGTGGATTTTAATCTAGTTTTAAAATTATATCAATTGAATTCCACGTTTTCGGAACAAATTAGCTGTCATGATCTGATCCTACACCGTGGACGTGACCGACTGTCACGATCCGAGCCTATACCCTAGACGTGGCGACACTCGAAAACCATTCTTGGTCCCCAAGTGAACCCTCATCCTGGCTGACAACAAACGGAAGACTAATTCAATCATACAAAAGCTTAAAAACTGAATTAAGTTTAATAACTCAAATACTCAATCTTTAAAAAAAATCTGAAAACTACTCAATAGATAAAACTCAGAGTTTGTAAAAATAACTCAAAAAAGATACATACTGAAAACTACTCAACTTGTCTATCTATGAAGCCTCTACTATTACAGAAGGATATCGGGACAAGACCTACGACATCTCAAAACTACTAACTATAAGATAAAGGTGAAGTCCTCCGGAATATGAAAAGGCTCACCAAAGCTGACTGGAATATCACATGACCTCCACGAAGCGCCTGTTGATGATCTTGAATACCTGTATCTGCATCATGAAACGATGCAGGCCAAATGGCTCAGTACATGGAACGTATGAGCATGTATGGAGAATTCTAAAGCATAAACATAAGCTTGAACTTGATAAAAAAGAAACATATTACCTCTTCTCAAGTCACTCAACTAAACTCAACTCAAGAATAAGATACTCAACTCAAAGATATGTTACTCAACTCAAAGGTACTCAACTCAAGATACTCAAGGATAAAGCAACAAAAAAAAGATGCAATACATGGAAAACTTTTAAAACAATAGATAGCAACTCAATGTATTGAAGAATACAATAATAACTCAGTTTGTATATAAAAATACAATATAACTCTGTGGGAGATTCTCTAACCGACAACAATCACTATGAGCTATGTGATGATACATCATCTCACCCACGCTACCAGAACTGTCCTATACTTTGCCGGGGTATAGAACCTACTACTAAGTGAATCCACTAGTCTATGCTAAAAAAGCATTAAGGAATCATCTAAAAAGTATGACCTTTTCTACCCACGTTGGTTACATGATTTATGGGGGCTGTGAGTTGTATGAACTCTCCCCCATATCGGTGCTCAATACTACTCCCAAAATATACTAGCTCATATGTTTAAAAACATAACTCTTTATGTCTTTTGAGATTATTACTAAAAAAATCTTTCTCTTAAAAGAGATGGTATTCAAACTGCTCAAAACTCTTTTGGAAATCTCAGTTTCCTCTCATACTAAATGTAAAAATATTTACTTTTGGGAATACTTAGTTCTCATCTATCATTTAAAAAAAATAAACTCAGCTCTACTCTTCCTCAACTCAGTGCTCAAGTCTTTAAAATAAGTTTTAAAATAATTTCTAAAAAGACTTCTTAAAATAGGGTTCATGTCTAATTATGAACGTGAACGACTCAATTCAAGGTTTTCAATAACCATGCATATAACTCAATACTTGGAACTCAACAACTCCATAACTCAAGGATTCAATGATACTACTCATCTCAAGAATGCTCGACTGGGAGGGTTCATGCGTAATTATGGGCATGAACTACTCAACTCAAGGATTCAATGATACCATTCATCTCAAGACTACTCGACTCATAGGGTTCATGCGAAATTATGGGCATGAACTACTCAACTCAAGGACCTTCATGGGTAACATGTAATAGCCCCACGATTAGGAATATAATCCCAAAATGATTAGGAACTCAATACTCAAGACTTAGAACTTGAAGATACTCCTCCTCTCAAAGATACTCAACTGATGGAGTTCATGTGGAATTTATGGGCATGAACGACTCGACTCAAGGGTCTAAATAACAATATGGAACTCATGTATACGACTCTTCTCATTTTCATACTTATTTCCTCAAAACTCAGTTTAAAACTCAAGTGTTGGCTTTGAAAAACTTCTCAAGATTTATAACTCAAAATAGGATTCATGCTGAATTATAGACATGAACAAATCAACTCAAGGATCTCAATAAAAATATAGAAACTCAATAATTAGGAATAGAATTTTTAAAATAAACATGAACTCAAGAACTCAAACTCAACTTATCTCAAGAATACTCAAATCTAGGGGTAGAATCCTAGATTTCTCTTTTACTGATTTGAAAGTAGATGTAGGGCGTGCGGATGAACTAGTCCAACACTATGATAGCCTTACATACCTGGAAGAACAAGGTTCTTGAAGAATCTTGAAGAAGAACTTGATTAGAAGCCTTGAAACCCTAGCTTGAATGTAAACGATCAAGAAAACCTTTCTTGAGATTCTTGAATTAGTTTCTTGAAAT